>JAGKTK010052626.1:0-11473 GCA_018397895.1 Paralithodes camtschaticus
TGCACATCCTCTGGTTCTAGCCATCCAGGAATGGCTTTTCTGCCTTTCCGTCTGGAAGAAACTTGTGCAGTTTTGCTGTGTGCCAAGTCATGTTAGCACCAGTGGTAATGAGCGGGTCGATGGCTTTGCTCCTGCTGCTATTATGCTGGGTGACCCAGCCTCTCTCTCTCTTCTGGCCTCTGATTTGTTCCCTACTTTATCTTCGTTCATTGTATTGAGATGGCAGATTATGTGGTCCACTATTTAAGAAAACAAAAAGGTTCCTAGTGTAAATATCTACTGTATCAGTTTGGTCTAACCCCCTTCACCGTGGTACATGTTGGGAAGTACTGTACGTTGGCCCGTCTGTGAATCGTTTGCGAATCGGCCATACCCAATTCATATTCAGATTTAGTGCCATATTTCCCCAGTTGCCTGGCGCTAGGAGCCTGGTGAGGTCTATTTGGTTAATGATGTGAGGTATTGACACTGATACATTCAGCAAAACACGAAGAGAACCAAGTATACACTGTTACGATCGGGTCTCGTATAAATCAGTGGCTCTTATACATTGGACTAGACTGGCATAAATGCAACAACGGAAACGCTAGATCCAACACCTGATATATAATCCCGTCGAACAAAGAACACATATACCCTCCAGAGTTATATCTGCTATAGCGGGGTATCTTAACTCTCAGTATCTATGTGCTTCTGCTATAGGCTGATGTTCTCTGAACCAGCCTATTACCTATAACATATGGTTGCTTAGTTATGGTACACAAGGAAAAGATAGTTAACTTAATTAAATCACAAGAGTGATCTAATGCAAACAAGAAGAAGGTTTACTTAACGTTACTTTAACCCCTTATTAGCGGCCCACCACATAAGTCGAGTTAAAAAAATCTGGACTAACTAGCGGTGCTCGACATAACTCGAGTGGCAATTTCAGCACGTAATGTTGGTGAGAGAGAGAGACAAGTGGTGGCAGGAGACTAGCGAGCGTATGACTGCTCCAGACCACCGCGGCGAACCTACTGACACGAATCTCAGCTCCCCCCTCCCTCTCTCACTCGCTACTTACTCAATTATATGGGGAAAGTACCGAAATACCTGCTTTTTGCACTCGCGTTGCACGGTTATTGCAAGAAAACTATCCATCATACAAGGATCGTTATGGTGTCATTCGAAAGCTCTGTTCATGCCCTTTCAGGGATAGATACTTGTTTTACGTTCTGGGTCTTATTTAGGCATGAAAATGATCACGTAAACAGCCCTATTTTGGCTAAAAACACCCCGCTGGGCGGTACATATAAATAAACCGCAGAGGCCGCTCGTTATGTAAATAAGTGAAATAAGTGAAACTAGGGAAAATTGGTTAAGGCAGTGGTAATTGTTGTTTAGCCCAAATGTATTATCGAAATTGTTACATAAAGTTAAAATGGAAGACACTAATAGGGTATTGCAAGGTATGTACGCCGATCCAAACTTTCCCCTCCAGACCTTTTTGACCACAAAACAATTAACAACCTCCCCTCTACCACCCGTCCCGTCGTAAAAGAAAGTATGAAAAAAAGGACATATTGTTAACAATCAGTACCAGGGACAGTTGCACAAGGGGTATGGACATAATGAGAGAAACACAAAATAGCTCAAAATGCCTGATATACACAGCAACTTTCCATTGGTGTTGTCTAGGACTTTTACTGCTACTATAGTACTCTCATATTTGAATTAAAAGTATATGATTCCAAACAATATATTTGGACCCCTTCATTCCCTCCGAGTAGCCCTCATTTAAAAATTACTATTTTAGAAAGCTTGTAGAAAAATTTATTATAGACATTTACTTATTTCTGTCTGATTCATAACATATATTATACTAAATGGAAGTTTTCATTTACATAATTTCTTAACCTAAGTTTTGTTGGTCTTCCCCCACCAATTACATATCTCATATACGGATATTATGTGTTGGCAATCAGTGTTCACCTATTTTCCAAGATATCTAACATGGATATATTTGTGTACACAGCTCTGGGTAATACCGACTAATGTTCTACCCACCTTTGAAGTTCTGTCTGTGAATGTTTTAGTAAGTCAGTGCATAATCTTTCACTACACCGTCTGTTTGATCCCTCATACCGGCGGCTGCCTCTCTCAAATGTTTGACTTTCCACGTTAGATCATGTATATCCTCATCACAGGAATATCAGCAGCAGAGATCGGTTTAATTTGCTCTTCATCTTGTGCCCTCTTTGATTTGCGCTTTTATAGTGTAGAGAATCCGGCAAGTATGTTTACTGACAGTATATTATGAATTGCTTTGATTCCAGTATGTTGAACTGTGATGAAATCATTATATTGCCTGACAACACATCTTCCTGTAGTGGGAGATATAAATACATTGGCAACTATGAGTGTGATATACTGTATATGTTTGCCTGTGTCTATATTCAGGAGATTTTCAATTTTTAAAGCTTAGACTGCCAGATACCTTAAGCTGTATGAACGCCAAGTATACTCACGTTCCCTTCGTTTTTTTTCCTCACTGGAAATGTTTTGTTTTGTGTTTTTTCAACGTCAACGAACGTGAACAATGTTTTCATCAGAGTAATGCAGACGTGGATTACACCACGCATCTCGCTAGTGAAGTCTCTCTCTTGCCACGATCTCTATATGCGTCCCAGATGACTTTGAAACCGGGTGGGAGATATTGCTGCTGAAAATAAACCGATATACAAGGGAATAAGAGGACAAATAGTTAATAATCGAAGGGGGGGGAAGGAGGGGAAGGGGGTTTGACACATGTGGAGGAGTGATAGGCGGTATGGAGGGGAATTATCTCACTTAATCATGCATTCCTTTGTTTTGAGTGCCATTGGGATGTTTTGAAAGGCTTTTATTAGGCCTTGGCTCATATGAGGACGCTCGCCCTCGTAGGGTTCAGACTAATGTGAGGACGCTCGCCCTCGTAGGGTTCAGACTAATATGAGGACGCTCGCCGTTCTTGGGTTAATGTCCAAAAAGGTTATGGGTTTATTGTATTTGGTTTAATAATGTTTTTATCAAATATCCATATGTCGTAATATCTTTTCATGTGTTACAGAAATGTAAATGTTTGATGTAATTGGGTCAGAAATATTATTATTGAGGTTACACTCGTTGGGTGAAATGTTGCCTCCGTTGGGACCCAATGAGAGCTTATTACCATTCGCTGTTGTTGTTCTTCTGCTAGTTGGACTGGATAAGCCCAGAGAGTTGTGAGGGGGGAGAGAGACTAGGAAGGAAAGGGGTGATTGATAATAATACTGATAATTTATTATGCATTGGAACAATATTATTGAATATTTGGCAAACTAGCAAGCAATGCACGATCGGACAATCATATACCGGTATGTACTGGATCTCCATATTTATTTATATATTTTTTTTATTTTTTTTTTTGTATGTGCCGGTATGTTTTCTTTTGTATATTGAGTTGTACATTAATTTTAGTGTCGTTGAATTGGTGACTTTAATATCTTCCCTTCCTCGATAGTACTTGTAGAGGATATAATAAGATAATGATAATGAATTATAATAAAATAAGATAATTACCATAAATATTTATAATAAATAATACATTATCCAAGTAAATAAGAAATATTCAAAATTGTTAAGAAATAATACTATATAATAAATAAACATAATCATAATTAATCTTCATTATAATAATTAATCTTAATCATTATCATCATTTATCTTCATAAGCATAATTAATTGTGACAATCATTAGTAAATTAAATTTGCTCTTCAGGTGCTTCTGGAACTTATAATTTTTCTAGCTAAGCTTCCTTTATGACTAGTATATACTTCTTGAGTTACCTGATTTATTTGAAGTGAAAGAAATGCGAGCAACAACAGATAACCAAAATCCTACCAGAGACTTGAGATACATAAAAACTCACAGTTAGCACTCTGGCCAAGTGAGCCAACTGCTTCGTGGCCGTCAGGGTCTTAACCTTTAAAGCGCGAGCTATATGTAGTGAACACCCTACCGCTAGGTGATGATATAAGTCTTCATTCCCGCCTAATATCGTCATTTTACGATAAATATCGTTATTACTTATTCACAGAGCTGGGCACCACAAACAAAAAGTCAAGTCAGCGAACACAAATCAGCAAACCCAGAACATAACTTCAGCAAACACAAATGTGCAAACCTTGTGAAATTTCTAGTCCTCAAATGCAAATATGCAAACTCAAACATTTGTTTATTAATTTTAAATTTAAACTACAGAATCAAGGGTAAATCAATAAATTAAATCTCTAATGTCAATAAATACAATAAATATATATATTTACTTAAATATAATGTTGCCCAACTTCCATGGACCTCAAGGATATACATACAGGCTTTTAAAGCCTGGACATTGCTGTAAATTGCCAAAACATTCCAGAACGTCACCCGCAGTGAAATTGTTAATATATATAGCATAGGCCACTTAGTTTGTCCACATGGGCAGTAAAACGTTGGGGCAACTTGTTTATGGGGGAGAGTGCTTCAGTAATAATCAGTATTCGCAATTCCGCACCATTCAGGAGGAGGTACGCCGGATCACAGAGGTGCAAGGAGGCGATTTATTCGTGGTCCCCCCTTTGGGAATGGCAATAGGCTATATACGCCTAGATAGGTCTACTTTAGATAGATTAAATAATTTAATAGAAAGTAGCTTAGGCCTATTAATTTTAATGCTCAGAATAAAGGCCTAGCTTCATATCAAAATTGAATAACATTTTATTGTAGGTTAAATTTAGTCTAGGCCTATATATACTTTCAAAATTAACACTTTCTACTTGACACTAATAACATGAGTATGATTATAGGCCTAGGCCTATACATAGAAGTTAGAACATGCAATATTTAGCCTAGGCCTACATGCTTTGAGGCATTTTGATGGAATTAGTGACTGATTATAGCCTAGACCTAGGCCTAGGCTATATACCGGGTATTATATATAGAAGTTAGAACATGCAATATTTAGCCTACATGCTTTGAGGCATTTTGATGGAATTAGTGATTGACTGATTATAGCCTAGACCTAGGCCTAGGCTAGCCTATATATAAAGAAGTTAGAAAATGCAATATTATTTAGCCTACATTCTTTGAGGCATTTTGATAGGATTAGGGTAGCCTAGGCCTAGCCTAATAACATTACTTATATTAATAATTAGCCTTAGGCCTAGGCTATATTTAGAAGTTAGAACATGCAATATTTAGCCAATATGCTTTGAGGTATTTTGATGGGATTAGTGATTATAGACCTAGGTCTAGGCTATATAGCCTAGCCTATATAGAAGTTAGACTTAGCCTAGGCCTACATGCTTTGAGGCATTTTGATGGGATTAACATTAGTTTAGGTTAAAAATTAACAGGCTATCAATCAAATTAACGATAGCCTAACTTTATAATCTTAAAGTAGGCTAGACTATAAAGTTATAAAGCCCTTCTCCAGAGACATCTTCTTGGTAATTACAGGCCCATAGAAGGTTTCTAGGTGAGGCCAGGGGTGGCTTAGGTCCTCGATTTCTGCATGCTCTGCAGCATCACTGTCGGATGATGGTGGTGAACTGCTCCCCATGCTGTTGGCAGCTGCGGTAGGCATGATGGTAGACTCCGTGTTCACTTCAATAGGCCGAAAATATAAACAAAGTTTAAGTGCTAGCAGGTTGGAACTCTTGGACTGCTGTGTGTTGTAGGTGTTAGCTCGACGCTTGCTACTAAGTAAGTGAACAAACGTGAAGAGCCGATGTATAGGCCTAGATTCCAGAACACAGGTAGTTGGCTTGGTCACGTGACTTTTTTTGGCTGGAGCTGGGAGCGGCCCAGGGCTGGCTGGCGGCTGGAATTTTTATTTTGCGGACTCAAGGTTTGCAACATGGAGGTACTTTCCAGAGCTTCAAACCCGCAAATAGGCAGCCATTTTGGCGCCACCGCTAATTCGCCAACAAAATGACACCTCCGCCATGGCGGAATTGGCTATTTGCGGAAGTGTTGGCTAAAGTGCCCAGCTCTGCTTATTCATATGTGCCTATTTTACATTAAATATGAAGTTATTAACATGGAACAGCAATAAAACAAGTAGGAATAGTATTTGGGGGGTGACAAAGGCGAATTATAGCCGACCGTCCAGTCATGAGGTGAGAGACGCGCGAGCCCTACACCCTCCTCTCTGGAAGCCTAGAGGCAGACTGAAGCTTTCTCTCACTCTCTCTCTCTACCCACGTAATGGATGTGCGCAGGAACACACCTTGGAACCAGGTTGGAGATATTGGCGCGGTAAATAAACCGATAAACAAGGGAATAAGAGGAAAAATAGGTGATTATTTAAGGGGGGAGGAAAGGGGGGAAGACGGGGGGTTTTGACACATGTAGAGGAGTAATAGGAGGTATGGAGGGGAATTATCTCAATAAATCACATATTCCTTTGTTTTTAGTACTACTGGGGCCTTTTACAGTTTTTTTTAGGCCTTGGTTCTTAACCCTTGTCTAGCGGGGTGTTTTGGGCTTATTTGGGCATATTCAGGCCCTCCTGAATAATAAATCAAGTATCTGCATGAACAGAAATGTATTCAGCAAATATCTAGGTGCTAAAAGCTTCAATATGAGACCAAAACGAGCTACGTAGCACTCGTGGTTCTCATACAGTGATACCAGTAACATGGGAGTTTAGCGTATAGCGGCATATTTTTCCCAGCTATGCTCACTACTGGCTACACTGCAGGCCTCTCGAGAACACAGGGAACATGAGTTAATGGGCAGCGGTAAGCCCTGGGAGTCGGCTGTCTGGCCCGCTGCGCTCCCGGCCATTTGCACTCAATTTTAACCCTTTAAAAGCCTTAATAATGCTTCTAACTTGCTGCAAATTGGAGGCGGACTTAAGTCCGCCCCGATCTTTAAGGGTTAAGAAGTTCGTTGCCTTTCACAACCAAAACCTCTTAAGTGTCTTCTACCCTGTCCCGGGTTAACAGGAATTGGCAACCTTGCCAGGATAGATTGTTCTGTGGATACATTTGCTGCTAGTTATTTAAATCATTTACGATCTTTAGCATTTTTATTTAAACTTCATTATGCCTATATTAATCAATCGGGACGACGCATATAATTTTCTAGATTCAAATCCCACAGCTGAGGTGGTAGACCTCCTATCTAGGGACGAGCTTCGAGTGCTCGTGTCCTATATAATGTTGCCATCCTCTGAGAGTTTAGCAAAGGTCATATCTTCCAACTCTGTTAAATCGGAGTCCTGATGAGATAATTCGCACTCCTGAAAATATACCGCCAGGCTTTACCGCAGCTGAGTATAGAGAGTTAGCTAGAATTAACGCTGCCCAAGCTCAAGCCGCAACACAGGCCCAACAAGCTCCAGCAGAGTTACAAGCCTAACAAGCTCGAGCTTATATGTCTCTTAGGAAACCTTACCCCTTATTGATCAGTTCATTCATTCCTCTGCCCATTTTCCTTCCACCTCTTCTCCCTCTCTTCCCACTTCCACTTCTGCTGAGACTCATCAACCCGTCCCTTCTTAGCTTCCTTCTACCCTTCTCCTTTCCACCTCTGACCCTCCCTCATCCATCTCTGACCTTCCCCTTTCTGGCTCTGTCCCTCCTCCGTCTGTCCATATCCATCCCACTCCCCCAGTGACCCTCCTATCCACCCTCCTGACCCTTTTTATAATATTTTTATAGTTGCTTCGCCTCAAGGCCGTGCACTTAAATATTTTATTTCTACTAGTAATCGTTTTATACTCAATACCGGTGCTTCTACTCATTTTGATGCCAGAACTCACACGGCCACTTTTGCTCTCCTTTTATCTCTCTTAATTTTCAGTGGTCTATATTGGAGGATTCTCTCTTCATCGACCACTTTCTTATCCTTCTCTCTTCTCTTACTGTTAACCAGTACTGTACCGTAGGATACAGTAATAAAAGTCTCCAGCAGTCCCAAGCAATGTGGCCAAAATGGCAGGAGAGACCACCTTTCCACCTCCACAGATGAGGCACCACTGGCCCTCCCACCCTTCAGCGGGTCTCATATAAGCTGAGAAGTGTTGACATATCGGGCCAGCAGTGCTCACACGGTTGTGGTAACTAGTACAGCCTTGTACAGGCAGTTACAAAGAAAGTACATTAACCCTTAAAGATCGGGGTCGGACTTAATTCCGAAACGAGAAAATTGGACTAAGTAGCGGGGTCGCACTTAAGTCCGTGGGCATATTCCCGACCTAATTTAGGTGGAAAGCGAAACTTGGTGGTCAGGCGGTGTACTACAAGGTCCCACCCACACATCCCCACTGCGTGACCATAACTCAGTAACCCTCAAAAAGCCGTAATGGAAGGTCAAAATTTGCCTGTGACCGATTCGGTGGCCCCTAGTGCGTCGCACCACCCTACTCATCACGCCCGGCTCATCACTCATCACGCCCGGCTCACCGCCCAGGAACTAGATATCATGCTGAACTTTTTAGAACATTCTAATAGGCTATTGAATGAAACTATGGAAGGTCTGGGTAAGAGTTTTGCTAGTGTGGATGACTCGGAAGACAAAAATATGCCGATCATAGGCTTTCACCCCAAGCATAATTTGCGTGTCGCAAATATTGTGGTTGATGTTGCACAGACCGTTGAGCAAAATGGAGACGTTCCTGACGAAAAACATACTGGTGTGGGTGTTGGTAAGTACAATTTACATTTTATAATTGCTTGAAAGTTTTATTGCAAGCATTTTATCACCTTACGAGCGGGTGGTGGAGTATATTTCACTGTGCCGCCCAGCGTTTTTTTTTGTTTACCCTAAATGGGGTTGTTTCCGTGCTCTTTTTCATGCATAAACAAGACCCAGAGCGTAATACAAGTATGTATCCCTGAAAGGGCGTAAATTGGGCTTTCCAATGACACCCGAACCATCCTTCTACGATCACTGGTTGTCTTGCAACGATCGTGCAACACGAGTGCAAAAACCCTAAAATACGGTAATTTCCTTATATAATTCCCTGTGTGGCGAGGGAGGGAGGGTGAATATAAGTGGAGTAAAGCTCAGTAGGTCCACGGCGGCCGTGGCGAGCGTTCACAGTCTATGTAAAATCGATATATATTATCACGACACTCTCTCTCTCTCTCTCTCTGTCTCTTCCTCTCTGGGTCTACTTATACATTTATAATTGCATGTGACCTTGAAATTGCTTGAGAGTTTGATTGCAAGCATTTTATAGCGTAGTATTTGCAGGCGTTCGGTAAATTTCTCACGATAATACAAGCAACAACGAAGCTTGGCGAAGATTGTGGTCTACAATATACCTTTTTATAATTGCATGTGACCTTGTAATTGCTTGAAAGTTTGATTGCAAGCATTTTATAGCGTATTATTTTCAGGCGTTCAGTAAATTTCTTACGGTAATATAAACAACGAAAGATTGAATATTTGTGCTTGGCATTACAAGTGATCACTCCCATAATCGAACTATATGGGCCATGGCCAGTTCGGTCACAGGAGTATTCGGTTACACAAAGTAAATTATTTATTTGTCATTATTATTAGGTTATTAGTCCTTTTAACTATTTATTTGTCTCTATTATTATATTGGCAACATACCTTCATATCAGGGGTCATAAATATATCAAAATAAGTCCTGTGGGACTATGAAATAGCTATTATTGGACAAGAAAAATATTTTGTTCATCCCTCCACTGGAACATCAACAACAATGGCAACAACGTATCGCCGTCGGCAGTGTGCCGTCGGCAGGAGCCGTGGTGGTCCAGTGGTGAGCACGCTCACGTGTGAATCTGCAAGACCCGGGATCGAATCCCTGCCACGGCGGACATTTAGTGGGTGTGGTAGTACGTCCTAGCATGTTTCACATGCTCACACCCAGTCAGGGGGACATCCTGATGACGTATACAGACTAAACACACATAGCAAAGCCACTCCAACAGCTTCCTCTCTCTCCAACACCCCTTCTCCCCTCTCAACACTCTTCTCTGAGCTACTGCCGATACAAATGGACAGTCCTGTATAGAATCATAAGAATCAGAGTCGTAAAGATTCCAGGACGAGCTCAATAGAAAATGAATGAATGAATGAAGTGTGCAGTACTGCCAATACGTATAGCGACTTCCGCTAGATCTAGAGACCTTTACTTCGATCTAGAAGCAATGACTTATACTAGCGGTTTTGTTTTGAAATTTCAGAACAATTTCGAAGTGATATTATATGAATTTTGCCAATTCATATTTCTAGTGGTATTTATCATGTCTTACATCTAACAATATATGCTAGCGGATTTAACTTCAATTGGTAACCCTCCCGCTCGAGTCGGCTCCAAGAAAATCGATAATGGTGGCACTTTAGTAAACAGGTGATAAACAAAACCGCATGCGGATCGGTTTGATGTATCGGTAGTATGGTAAGTTGGCTACCTACTATTGTTTATAAGATATAGTAAGTAATGATAAGTAAATTATTATATATCGCCGATTTCGGTCACTTTTTTTTTTTCTTTTTTTTTGCTAGATAGCGGGAAGAGGAGATACCTGCAGGACCGTGTCACAGGCAACAGGACTGTAGTGATTATCTCCAAACCTGACGCTGTCCTGGAGTATAATGTGAACATGCGGTTGGTGGACAAAAGTGATATGCAGATATCATATCATATCATATCATGTTGACTGCCTGAGGAAGACCTGCAAATGGTACAAGAAGGTCGTACTCCATCTTCTTGATGTCACTGTCCTCAACGCATCCAACCTGTGGATGACACACACAGGAAAGAAGACCTCTGTAAGGCTGTTCTCCAAGGACATCATAGAGGCCATCCTCCGTAAGCACGGAACCACACGTGCGGCACCAGTTCCGAGGGCGATCGTGGATTTGCCCAGCCGCCCTGAGTGCCGGGACTACCTCTTGACCCACAGGCTTGTGACTGTACCTCCCAACCCTAACCAACTTGCTGCTGGCCGGGTGGCCAGAAAGAAGGTGTGCCACGTCTGCAGTCACACGACAAGGAGGCCCCGACATAGGAGGGAAGTCGCGTCCAAGTGTAGTCGGTGTGATGTGGGACTCTGTCCTATTCCTTGCTACACCGAGTACCACACACTGGAACACTTCTAACCTCCTCCCTTCTTGCCAATCATTCATAACTTCATTCAATCATTCATTCATCTATTTCAAAGTATCTCATGAATTCATGTCATTCATAACTTCATTCAATCATTCATTCATCTATTTCAAAGTACCTCATGAATTCATGTCATTCAATTATTCATATGGTGGAATAGCACACTACCCAAACATAAGTGCATTCATCATCATCAGCAACATCACTTTTACATCCATAAGTTTCGAATCTCATCCATCCATCTGGTTCTAGGTCCACCTCATACATCCATGTAATTCATTCATACATACATTCATACACTCGCTATAGGCAGTTCTGCCTTTTGTCTACCTCAA
>JAGKTK010052627.1:0-11473 GCA_018397895.1 Paralithodes camtschaticus
CAACAAGGGGTTTCAATTTACCCTCAGCTACAGGAAATAAGAAACACTTACTATATATCGCAATTGAAGACTGTCAAGGAGTGAATAGTAAATTAAAATGGCATAGTTTTGAACAACCTTGATTTTGACTCTACCTTTACTCTACGGCAGTGGTCAGCAACCCTTAAAGCCAGAAGAGTCATTTTTTGTATGTTTCATAAAACAAATGTACTGTCAGAGCCGCAATATAAAATATTTGGGATAATAAACCAAAATCTACAGAAATAAGGGAATATAGGCCTACCCTACTTCTGAAGAAAAAAAAACTACTGTATAGTGATATTGTTTAATTAACTTGTATTCACAATGCTCAGGAAAGACATATGTCTCATATTTCAAGAAATCATAACGATTTATGAATGTACTGTAGATCTTTTCGAAGTTGAATACAAAAAAAATCTAATGTTGAATGTCTTTAATGATACCTTCGTTTTGAAGGAATAATTATTATTTCTGAAGCTTCTGGAGCCACACTGGTGTCCTAAAAGAGCCGCATGCGGCTCCTGAGCCGCAGGTTGCCGACCCCTGCTCTCGGGTAAGTGATGTAGTACAGTCTACGTTAACTGTGTGTACCTTTTGTGGAGTCCGCCGTCAGTAACCCCTTAAATCTCGTTTTCTTTATTTCCACTTGTAAAAAAAACGGTAATGGTTACGGGAACTAATTTAAGGGAGGATGGTTGTTTTTTTCTGGCTCCCCTTCTCGTTCATTTTTAACCCCATTAGTTTTGAGATTTGAAGATGTTCTGCCCATTAGATAGGCGATTTTAAGACCTTTCACTCCATTTCTTTGTCAATATTAAGACCTTTTGTGCCATTTAGGTGTCGATATTTTCCTGGCGAGCGATTGCGAGCCTGTAATTTAGGAATGAATGAATGAATGAATGAATGAAAGAAACTCCACATCACAGCACAACAGCAAAGGTAAACAAACACAAATATATAAAACTATAACCAAGAAAAGCGGAGGTAAAATACAAAACGGAGAGAAAAACGCAAAACAAGAAGATAAAATACAAATAAAAAAAAGGAAGTAAAGGAAACACAAAAGGCAATACAACCAAGAAAAATAAATAAAACCTAACACTAAGAAACATAATATAAAAACATAAAGAACTCACCAAAGAGAGAGATAACCCGCCTCCTCTAGAAACGTGAACGTGCCACCACCAGGACGACAATCAACATCCCCCAGCACCAAGGGTAGACGGGACGCACCATCAGGCCCACAACAATGGGAAAGATGCCTCCGATGCAACTCCCCCGTCATCACAGTACAGCGGAGCCCCCACAGACATCAAGTACCCATGGGTGAGGTGGGAATGACCAATCCTGAGGCGGGGAAGTATTGTCTCCCAACGGCGGGGCATTGGCAGATAGCTCCAAGGACAGGACACAGTAGAGGTCACTTCCTTCAGCTTGTTCACGCCAACACAATCCCACCTCCGCTACCACGCATACCGAATAGCAGACCAAATCTCCGGGTAAAAGTCACAGTGAGGAAGGAGAGACACAGGCGCTGGAAGAGACCCAGCTGCCTTGGCCACACCATCCGCCCGCTCATTACCCTCAACAGAGACATGAGCCGATACCCAGGAAAAGGTGACACGGTGACCCCGACGACCAACAAGAACCAACCAGCGGGTGAGGGGAACTAAAAGACTCATGGGGGAGAGAACAGCACGAGTCACTAAAACGGTAAAAAACATTCACAGGAGGCGTAAAAATCACCCAAAGAGCCAGTAAAACAGCTTAAAGCTCAGCCGTAAAAACAGAGGCACAAGAGGGCAGAAAACCACTATAATTAAAATCAGGAAACACAGCACCAAACCCGACGCCAGGCCAGGACATTTTCCTACCGAAAAACATACAAATTTAAGTAGGTGGGATCTTGGGGATGTTCTTTTAAGCTTGATGGAAGGAGGAAACTAAACAAAAAATAATAATAAATAAAAATATATAAATAAATAAATCAAATTTTACCAATAAAAACCCTTCCCCCCTTAAACACCAAGAAGTGGATTCATACACACAATATTGACAACACACACACATACTCTCTCTCTCTCTCTTTACCTTCAGCTGACCTAATACGATCACTCATAAGAATACACATACAGTCACATTTACGGTTACAAATACACACTCCTTCCGCTTATTCGTTTCCCGGAGTCTTCAGGCTTTTACTGAAGAGAGAATAAATACAAAGAATATGAGAGTGGATTCGTAGGTAAAGAATTGCGGGTTAGTTGTTGCGGGTTAGTAGCAGAATATATGATAACCTGTTCCTGATGGAGGAAGCGAGGAAGCTGCCACTTTCCACACAGAGACTTAATTCGGAATGACTTGAACGCACCTGTGCAAAGTCAGATAGCGGACAGGATCCAGGGCTTTGATAGTCGTTTGTGAAGCTATGTAATAAATAGCACATCCATAATCCATGAGGGACAAAACTGTGGATTTATATAACCGGTCTGACAATCAGCATATCAGGTAACATGCTGATATGCTTTTAAGTTGTCACAGGCAACGTGCCTTAAGGTCATTCACATGAGCTTTCCAGTCAAGATTTGTGTCCCAAGAATTTAACTTCTATAAAAATATAAACAACGACCATTCATTGAGAATAAATTATTCGCACCACGCAAGTGGCATTTGTCACAATATAATAGAATGGCTTTTGTATGTTCTCTAGGAAAGGTAAAGATTGCAGAATATGCCCAACGAGTAACACCCCTCAAGGCCATACTAAGGCATTGATGTATATGTGGTAGGTTGGAGGAAGTGGAATATACGACAAAACTATCAACATTGAGGCTGTGGGAGGCTAGTGGCGGGAGGTAGGACACACCACTATTAATGGTAATGGCAGTGTGCTACTAAGGACACTTCCTTGGAAGATGGACCTGAAGGAATCAGAGAAGTTAATGGAAAGAATTTCCACCCTTTAGATCCTTACAAGTTCTTCCTAAGCCAAATAAAAACTTCTAATGTTGGCAAAATTAAAATTAAAAATGCATAATTTCATAGGGTTAAATTGCGATGGGCGTCATAGAGATGGTCTAGCATAAAATAGTTAATATTCTCCTTTGAATGAATGTCCCAGGAAAAGGGTCACAAGATCTCTTAATGATGCACTATATAATTTCTTAATTTTATGAAGCTTTGTGAATCTAAGATATTAGTAATGTCATAATAATACCTTTCCTTTTATTTTCTTATGGTGAAGGTGGGAAGAGTGTACAATAGTATAAATAATAATTAAAAACTATTTGTAGATATCCTACTGGGCATAAGCCCTTATAAGGCTGGAGAGGGTTTAAAAGTGGAAAGGGGTTAAAATAATAAAAATAAAAGGGGTAAAATCAATAAAACAAAGTCACCATAAAACGAAAGGCATTAATGAATATTTTAAGACAATAATATATGACTACAATATAAAGGTATTAAATCAGGTGAAAAACTTTAATATCATTAAGGAAAGCAAATAGTTTGACTATCAAAATATGGATTGTCAGACAGGATAGACTTGAGAGAAGGCTGAGAACAATAATGCTGCCGTTGCAGAGCATACAGTGGACAGTCGTGAGAAAGTGCCGCACAGTAATACTTGTGTCACAAGTAGTGCACCATGGAAGATGGTCATTAAGTGTTCAGGTGTGCAGGGGGTGCAGGTGTGCAGGTGTGAGGACGACTTGATCCTTGCACCTGTCCTGGAAAGAGGAAGGCCACACGGAAACCACATCTTTGATGGCACAAAATGGATGGTGAGGGTCTGTGAAGACCACTCACTTTGCAATGCAGGTGAGATGACTTCTCAAACCACTGCTTTCATGTCAGACAGGCACAAAAGAGGATCCGCACCTGGACTGAGACAGACTGCTTTAGTGAGCCTATCTGCACTTTCAATAAGTAACACCCCGTTCTTAACATTAATCATCAATTACAAACCCCAATGTAATTGAATAAACTAATGAACGCATATGGAACCCACTATGCCTACATGGGCAGGAATCCAGCAAAACATTCATTACCTTACTCTTTTAAAAACTATGAGCCCCATAAAATAGCTTAAAAACAATTGGAGTAAGGAACTAAAATGAAATACATTCTTGAATTTCCATGTTTACATATATTTTTTGGCAAGCAGTTTGTAGCAAAGAAATATAAAAGTGCAGTATAAATATATATTTTGAATTATTAAAATTCAGACATAAAAAATGGTAGAAGGCAATTGTGGCACAGTATGAAAGGTATTAGAATCATTTATCCATATCATATTATTCCGAACAGAGAAGACACTTTTTGTGCTAACATACAGTAGATGAGGTAAACTAGCCAATTTGTATGCGATAGACAAAAATACTACCTACCAAAAATCAGACTGGATTCGATAATTTTTTTAGTATCAATATGTACACTTGCCTGAAGTGAAACGTGGTACAAATTCTTCTGAACAATTCAGACACGCTATTGAAATATTTGAAACATGATCTTTAAACACATGCCAAAGTTACTGTTTTCCGTCATTAAATTTTCATTGTCTCAAGTTTATCATCTCATCAAGCACCAGTTACTTGTGTTGGCGTCTGTATCAACTTATTGAAAGACCGCGTATGTAAATGGGCTAATAATACTAATATACCATAATTTAATGTGTAGAATTCGTAAAGTAAGAAATCAGTTAACTGATGCCTTTATAAATAAGCATATTGCACATACATTAACATACAAATATCATATTGACATGAGTGAACTTTCTATGTAGTAACACCTTGAATACCTATGATGCTATTTCACGTATTGTTCTGGATAGCATTAGGCGATTTTATGCTGGTTAGGAAAGATCTCTAGCAGTCAAAGTAGCATAATCCATTTTTACTATTCGTTTAACTAAATATAATCCCACCTATTTTATGCTGGTTAGGAAGGATCTCTAGCAGTCAAAGTAGCATAATCCATTTCTACTATTCGTTTAACTAAATATAATTCCACCTAATCTTAATAATATCATCTAATAATAGCCAGAATGTGATGAAACTAAACGTCATGGTGTACTAAAGAGTTGTTAAAGCACATCATATATATTTTGATCGGTTATCAAAATGTCCAAATGTAAATATAATGTATTGTAAAAATGTTTTCCGTACACAATACCACTTATCATCTCTCTCCGCTATGTATACTACCTGAAAATCATTGAACTTCTCCCCATCCTTGCTTCGAGGCATGAATGAATGAATTAATTAAAAGTTTGTTTAACCAGACCACTGAGTATAAAACAAGACTCTCACAGGGCTGGCCCAAAGGATTAAATCATATTGCGGTTAAAAGGTTAAAATGGCGTAGATAACGAATTATATTAGACATTATAAGTACTGTACAGTATATCAAATGTATTACTCGTCTCACCTTTCCTTCATTCATATCATAGTCATTGAACTTCTCCATAAATGGTAACTTTGCCTTATCAAGCTTAGACAAATGGCAGAGTGAGAAACTGATAATATTCTGAAGTGATATATTTAACTTACTGTATTATTTATGCACAATAAAATACTAAATCAAAAGATTATCCACAACATATGTTCTCAATAAATACAATAGTTATTAGGGTTACTCAACCTTTTCCATACAATACAATAGTAAGCCTCTCAATACGCATGCAATCTCATTATTTCTAGCTATATTTAGACAATTTTATGTAACAAAGGAAGTATCTGTGGATAATTAATTGAAAGTGTGTAGCCTATTAATACTTTCCAAAACTGAATAGAATCCTTCAATGGTAGCCAGAATAAAAACTGAAAAGGAACTCCCCCATACATATACAGTAGGGTTCCTGCTGCCTTAGTAATGATTTGGCTCTATAAAGAATTACCTCTAGCAAATGAATGGGGTTAAAAATGAACTAATTTGATCTTTTGAAGCCATTCTAAATACTTCCTAAACTGCATAAAATTGTCTGGAGAGAACTTGAAACAAAAATAGAGTCATCTGCATCAAAAGGGTTATGTAAAGTTTATATTAATCACTGCTGCTGAATTTCGTTGTGCTGTGTATCTGCGAAACAACTTCGCATCTATTCACTCTTAAGCATTTCTGTTCACTCCCTTTAAGTAGAGCTTATATAAATTAAAGCAAGTCCTAGTATAATTACAAGTCTATCTATGTAACAAAGAAATAAAGGGTAAAATCTATAAACATTATCCCTATTCTAATAAAACTATTGTAAATTACTAGCTGCATATAACATGTGAAGTATAATTATAGCCAGTATTTATACTTATTATTCTGATTGGAGTAATAATATCAAGTTTATGATTAAAATATATTCATAATGTTAAAGAAATATTACAATTGAGCACTGAAGTTGGAGTTTGATAGTTTCTTTATTAAACATAATTTTTAAAAAAATCATATAATTTCCTTAGCACTGGATTAAGGGAATATCATATCAGAATTAGCCAGGTTTCCATGTTTTATTTTGGCTTAGAGGTAAATTCAACAAAACTACATTTTAAGCTAATTTTTCCATATTTTAGACATCTGAAAATTCCAGTTTCTCATAATAGTTCTTAATATAATTATTCACTCATTTTTGCATCATTCAACCCCCTTGAATTGGGCAATATTTTATTTAGAGAAGAAATTTAAGGGTAAAACATGATAAATTTTGATCCATTATTTGGGCATTGAATAATAAATAAAATAATTGAGATTCTGAGATTCTACTGAGAAACCAAATTACACTAATCCTAGTATTTGCTTGACTAAAAAATAATTCAAACTAATTATTCTCCTAAAAAGAAAACTAAAATAGACAGTTTACCTAACTGTACAGTTGACATAATAGCAATCTGATACACATGCTTTAAAAGGTTGGCAGAGTTTATTGATCTCATAATTTATATATTCTTTAAGCGGAATTTAAGAGCATATCCTTTCGTAATAATATATAAGGAAGTGAATAGGAAGCTTTATTAACCCCTTCAGGATTATGACTCATTTTGACAGTTTACTCTGGCTATTATTAGACAATTTTATTCAGCTAAGGTTGAACTTGTGGGAGCAATAGAGTTAATTGAGAAAGTGTTTTCCCCTTTGATTCCTAGATATCCTTCATAAATTGAATACAAAAAGGTTGAGGGCTGGTCCTATCCAGAGTGAGGTTTGGCATCTACTACCCAACCTTAGCAGTATCTTTCTGTCTCTTTTCCTGTACCACTTTTCTTTCTACGTGCTGGCAAGATCGCCGAATTGGATGGCATTGGCCCGGGGGTGCAACCCCGTGGGCGGATAATCGGACTTCCCTGCTGCCCTCTCAGAGATTGATCTCATTTTGGCATAGGGATGTGGTGACCCCACTGCCCGCCACTTTGGTGGTGCAATCAACTTCTGGAGCAGTGGACCACTGGCTCCTACCTTCAGAACATTCCTGTGCTTGGTATGCTTCCACCCAGGGCCCCACTGGGGTAAATAAAATAGCAAAACAGTGGTGGAAATGCCATCCGGGTGAGGGACTGCTCTGGGTCTGCTCCTTCAGTGCTAAGAGTCATAATCCACTTTGTGGAAATGGCACTGTGGAGTTGGTCAGTGGGGGCATGTCTGGGAGCCTGGAGGCAGTTTCTGCCATGGCCATCCTATTTGGGGTGCTTCCTCTGGAAGCGGGGAGTCAGATTGATGAAGATGATTGAATAAAAACATCTATTGAGAACCAAAATAGAATGTATAAAGGAGTCTTAGACCCTCAAGGGGTTAACATTGACACCATGCATTAACCTATTACGAGAGTTAGAACAGCCAACCTTCCACAGCGTTCGTACCAGATTCACGTCAAGGCAACCGTACATCATACTAACCTATATCCGTGGTACCACATATATTTACACTATCCTGACTAGAACAGTAGTAGTTGAGACGGATGTATTGGCTATATACATTATCTACAACCTAAAGTTTTCCAAATCCTAGGAAAAACCTTCTAAAATTATATATACAAATTTAGATAATTTTGATAATTACAAAAGTGTCAATACATGTATTGTAGCAATATAGACAAAATTCTGAGCGAGAGTGAGAGAATAGAACAAAATGTGTATCTTCATTTTATATCACATGAAATTTTTAAATTGTGTAAACTTAACTAGAAAGTAAAATACTAATAGCCTATTAATAAAATAAGTCAACTGAGATTCACATAAATATGCATACCGTAAAATAAATTAATACTCTGCCATTGTATTGGCTATTGAAGTTAAAATATCACCGCAAGTGAAATAGTTATCCTAAATAATCTCTAGTGAAATATTTATCCATAATAATCTCTAGTGAAATATTTATCCTTAATAGTCTCAAGTAAAACATTTAGCCTTAATAATAAACAAACGTTAGACAGACTTTCTACCACATACTCTTATCAAATAAAATCTATTACATTGTGCTATATCATACTCTTATAATATTTGGCAGCTGGACACCTTAGTAAAATCACCAGTATATGTAGATTGCGTCATACGGGCACTTTTCCAGAGTTACAGTATTTCTTATGTCACCGATTCTGGTTATCATTCATCGACACCATTGTTACTGATGTGGCTTCAGTTGCTTTATGAATGTAAGATTGTTGTCAACCTCGGGAACTAACTTGACCCTTTTAGTAAGTGTGACGTATATATTTTCTTCTAGCTATATTTAGACGATTTCATGCAACTTAGTAAGGATTTGTGGTAGTTAAAGGGTTAATTGAGAGAGTGTGTGCCCTTTTCAGTCTTAGATGACCTTCCTAAACTGCATACACTCATCTAATATGAGCCTAAACAAGATGAAAGGAACACCATCTGCACTGAAAGGGTTAAAGCTAGAATGAATTTCCCCCTTCAATATTTGAGGACGCGTTTCTCCATTATATTCTGGCTATTGTTAGATGATTCTATGCAGCTTTCTCTCTAAGAAAGAAAGGGGTAAAACCGTCCCGCTTAACCGTCTAATTCCCACCCACAAGTCCTTCCTAAGCTTTAAAACGTCATCCAATCATAGCAAAAATTAAAAGAAGGCGTCTTATATCCATGAATCAGAAGCCAAAATCGGATATTGGTTGCAGTAGATTTTTTTGTTGTTTTACTTGGTGGAAATCTCAAACCCTTATCAGCTGATTTTTCAATACTTAATGGAAAAATAAGAAACAGCTATCTCTGCATCTTATCTAAACCAAGTTGTCGTTATTAACACTACATTTAATCTTTATATCCTCATGACAGTTGAGTAATTAAGATGGGAATAAGGCAATTTCTGGCCACCTTAAGATAAAGTAAGTACAGTACGCAGAAAAAATGCCCGTATCATGCCGTCTTAATATATACTGTCACCGTAAACAAATTGTAACTGTAATAATGAGCCTAGATATTAGTTTCTGTAATCTGTTCAATTTATCTATTATTATACAAGAATAGGTTTGTTTTAGTGTGTCTAGATATGATTTTCCAAGATTTTCTAGGCTTGTATCTTTTTGACTTTCGTACGTTATCGCTTTCAGCCAGCATCACACGAGCGGTTTAGCGGCTAATGTATCGGAGCCACCGTATCTGAGTAAAAATGTAGCTACAATCGAGTCTTGTATCCGACTATGTTCACTTTCATTTTGACTGGATTGTGTATCTTAGAGCGCCTAATCGTGTACGGTACAGTTTATGGTATGAATAGACAGCAAAATCAATTAATATATTATGATAACTCGTAGTGGATTCAAGGCTTCGATGCGGTTGCGCTAATAAGTCATGTCCCAGCTGTCATTACGTTTGGCTTGCTCTGTGCTGTATTAATGTCGGTCAGATGTTGAATAGGGGGGGTAAGTGTAGGAACATGTTTGTGTATTTCACTCGATATAAAGAAATGAAGCTTAGATATTGCTGATACCAATTATTGATCAAAACATACTTGGTGCCGAGACATCACTTATTAGCGCGACTGTACATGTATGCGATAAACTTGTTCGTGAGATGCCGGCTTTACTCTCAGGACCGTATAAGAAGATAGGTGGGTGAGCTTCAGAACATTATTGAATTATAGAGTAAGTAATCATCTTACTTAACCCTTTCAGGCCAGGTGAGTTCTTCTTCATTGTATTGTGGCTACTATGTGATGGTTTATTCAGTTTAGGAAGGACCTCTGGTAATTAATAGGTTACAAACTATATCAATCAACCCTTTTGGCTACCATAGATCCTTCCTAAGATGCATAAAATTGTCTAAATATAACTAGAATAGAATGAACAAGACATCGCCCGTACTGAAAGGGATATATATATAAGATGGTTCCCATGGTCATTCTATCCCTAATAACTAGTCTGAGAACTAAATAAGTTAAGTATCACTAAGTACATTAATTTCTTAAATTACTTCATGAAGGATAGACTTCACAAAAAATATTGTTAATCATTAATAATTTGCCACAAATATTCTTACTGGTATGTAAATGTATACAAGGCTATCAGGGATGACTTGTGACTGAATCATAAGCATTTTCAATTATTGTATTTGCAATTGGTTTATCATATTACATTTCTGGGGGCTAAGCTATAGTATTGTAATTCTGCTTTATAATGTTATGATTTCGAGGGATATAATAGGCTACTTGACATAACCATGAAAGGTATTTTTGAGCTATGTACTACATTTTTGCAATCCCTGTAGACATTTTGAAGTTACGGAAATATTGTTCAAAATGCTAAATTACAAATTAAAATCTTATTCATTATATCTATAATGAGTATACATTTCTGTAGATATAAAATGGTTATCCCTTGCATACCTGGACTTAAGGGGGGTAACCTGCTTTGTTTCTCTGCTTTTCTCTCTTTCTCGGGCTTGTATCCATTTGGCCCCATTCAGCCTACTGTTTTAAGACGTTTATCCTCATCCAGGTGTCAATATTTTACTGGTGAGCGGTAGCGAGCCAGCATATTTTTATAATGTTTTTGACAGCAGGCTAAATTTGTAAATTTTTTGATAGAAAAATTCTCCGGCGAAGCCGGATTTATTCATATAATGCTGGCTCGCTATCGCTCGCCAGGAAGAAATAGACACTTAGATGGGGATAAAAGTCTTAAAATAGTTGGCTGAATGGGGCCGAATGGATACAAGCCAGAGAAAGAGAGAAAAGGACAGAAATAAAAAAAAAGCAGGTCACCCCCCTTAAAGGGAGGTCATGACATACTATATAAAGTGTTCTCTTAGTATATTCGCTATAATTGGGCCAGAAATGTTGACCCCTAACCTCTGTAGCTCAAAAGGGCTAGAGCTAATGAGTCTGTAAATTGCCATACCTACTCCTTGGCTGACTTTTCCCAATTGGTAGAAATATTAGCTCAATTATAGTAGCTATTATGGAGTTATAGATGAGTAGCTATTGAGTAGCTATAGATGAGTAGCTATTGAGT
>JAGKTK010052628.1:0-11472 GCA_018397895.1 Paralithodes camtschaticus
TCTTTCCCAGATGTTGATACCCCGGAACCAGACGAGAAGTCCCTGATTACGTACGTCTCTCAACTGTACGAGATCTTCCCAGAGCCACCCAGCATCCACCCACTCTTCAATATTGTGAGTTCAGTGTTTAGTCAAGTAACTCCTAAATCATGCCGTACAGTTTTGTTTACAATGTTGATGATTTGAGCAAAAAATATAGCCGGTTTTATGTTCAACGAAATAGGGGTGTTTGGGTGTAGTCTTTTATTCAGTTACTTTGGTATGTTATATTGAGTCGAGTTATTCATAGTTTACATACGGTACTTAAATAACAACGAAATTACTAAAGAGTATTTGTCTCTTATAATATACAAGATCATAGTGCATTGAATTTTATTTTACCCACATAGCTAAAGAATGTGGATATAATTTTCCCCATGCAAATATTCCCATTGTGTTGTGATTCTCCAACATGTAGAGCAATGCCACTCAAACTTTTCTTCTCTTCCTTGTTCATCTTTGCAGGAGGCCCAGCGTAAACTGGAGGAATACCGTGAACTGGCATCGACCCTGCTGTACTGGATCCGCGAACACATCTCCATCATGAGGGACCGACACTTCCCCACGAACACGGTCGAACTCAAGCGGATGGCACACGAAAGCACCAGGTTAGAGGGATTTTATGTTACCTAAAAGATTTAGAAAGGCATAATCGCCAGCACAAGTAGCAGGTACACTACTACACAAGGTAGATCTTCAAAGTGTATCATAAAGTACAGAATGATGTCCTGATGCGATCCGAACTCATGATGTTGATGTACAAAACTGTCAAATTCAGCTTAGTTTCTTGGTTACAGCACATTAAAGAAGGGGAGTAAATGGATCATATTTTCTTTATAGTATGCTATACATTTGCGATCAGTGTAATATTACATTATTGAATATTGATAACCTAACCCATCGCTATGCACAACACACTAACAGAAAAATACAATATTTACATCTGGCAACTCTCTCCTACCAGATTCCGTCAAGAGGAGGTTCCCCCCCGACTCCGAGACAAGAACGGCTGCCAGCGACTGTACCGGGAGATCCAGAAGCTCCTGGACGGCACCGGCTTCCTTGAGGACCAACTTGCGTCCGAGCTCCACTACAACAACGTCGACTCAGAGTGGAACAAGCTCATGTCTCTTTACCAGGAGAGAGATGATGCCTTACATGACTCTCTTTCTGGGTAAGTAATATTACGAATTTGAGATAATGAAATATCTGATAGGTTGCTCTTTGATATTAAAGATGCCTCATGGAAGATTAGTTTGTAAAAAAAAAAAATAATGGCAAAGTAATTTTTTTTTTTATTAGCATTGATTTTTAACAGGAAATACTACAAATCAATTATTTTTAGCATGTTTGAAGCACCTATTTTTTAGATAAGTATTGCTAGTTAAAAATGTGCTTGTTAGATTTACACTTAATTTTTTAAAAGATAATTATGCTTAAATTTCAGTTTTTCAGTATTTGAAAAGTTATAAACATTTTCTTGTGCCCCCAGTGCTGACCGACTACAGAGACTGGCGGAGAAGGTTCACCGTGAGATCAAGCAGACTGAGATCACCCTAGAGGAGGTGGAGATCCGCATCGAGGATGAGGCGCGGCGTGTGGAGCGGCTGCACCCCATGGACGCCAAGCGGAACTGTGACGCACTGGATGGGGAACTGGCCCAGTGTGAGGACACCATCAAGACCCTGCACACTGACGTCAAGGTCTTGAGGGACGGGAAGTACCACGAGGCACCCACGCTCCACAAGAGGTACAAACGGATTATATCCTCTTCAGCATAATATACATGGAGAGATAGACAGACAAATGAGGAAGTACGAGAGCGTTGTGGTGTGGATGTGCTGGAGAGTGTGAAAATGAATACCTTGAGGTGGTTCGATCATGTGGAAGGGATGGGGAGCGAGAGAATGACGAAGAGAGGGTATGAGTGTGAGGTGGAAGGGCAGAGAGGAAGAGGTAGACAGAGTGAGGTGGAAGGATGGAGTTGAGAAGTATATGAATAAGATTGTTGGTGGGTGGGAGGAGGGGCGCCAGCTGACAGAAGACAGAGGTGCATGGAGGCGATTCATTCATGGTCATCTCTTCGGGGATCAGAGCGTCCAGCAGATTTTTGTATTTCATATTGCATTAAATGGTGTTAATTAGTATGTTACTTGTCTCTGATATATATTGTGATGATATTGATGTTATATTATAATTTTTTTTTTTTTTAATGGTATACCCTATGTTTTCCTTTATTTTAAGCTCAGTATATTAATGTATGGTGTACTGTATGTGTAATGTTAATATCTGATATGCATACTAATACATTCCTCTCTTCTGTAACCTATCAGAGTGGTGAAGCTGGAGGAGAGGTATGTGAGTGTAAGGACCCTCTTCGAGAACCGGCTACTGATCGTGCTCAATAACCGCTCGTTCACTCAGCAGGAGTCTTTCACCACCACCAAGAGAATCATCGTGTCTGAGTCTCGGTTGGTTGAAACTAACGAACACTTCAGATTCCTTCAAGAGTGCATCAACTGGTGCAAAGACAAACTGGTAAGCATGGAAAATTTAGTTCAGTCTACCTTGTGTAAATATGAGTAATATTTAAGTGCATATTCGTAGATTTCATTAACACAAATTTTTGTAGTCCATCTAATTGAAGAGATCCTTCCTAAGTTCAATATCAATATTTAGGCAATATGCAAATTGCACAATAATAAAAAGCTTACCTAATGATTATTTTTACATATCTTATTTGAAAAAAAGTTCTTCAAGTTAAAATTCTGGTGGCGTTCAGAGTACAATATACAGTATACATAATTAGATTGGAAGGGTTAATTTATTTACTAGCATACTGTAGAACATTTGTATATATGATATTTCAATGTGTTTTAACCCCCTCCTTGTATAATATTTCAATCTCCTTGTATAATATTTCAATGTGTTTTACCTCCTCCTTGCAGAAAAAGCTGAATGATAGCGAGTACGGCAACGACCTGGCGGCTGTGGAGCGAGAGTTCGAGAGCCACCAGAAGGAGCACAAGATCATCCACCAGTTCCACACCAACGTTGACCAGTGTGCCGCCGCTGAGGTATGTAGTGGAGCGGCACCATGATGCCTTTTTACCTTTGATTCTGGCTAAAATTAGACGAATTTATGCAATTTAAGAAGGACCTATGTTACTAAGAGGGCTTATAGAAATCGTTTTTACCCATTTCAGTTGTAGAGGTGGGTCATAAAGTAAAGAAAACCGGGTAATGGTAACCAGAATATGATAAAATATTACGTAATGGTGGTAAAGGGGCTAAGTGGAGTAGTAGAATGGTGGAGCGTGAGTGGTGGACTTGTGCTGTTTGACTAGGGCACTATCTCTAAAATGGGTAGGGAGTAGATTAGTGTGGAGTGAATAGTGGACAGCTGTAAAGTGGGTAGAAGAGGGGAAATTGTGGAGTAGGCAGTTTGTGGAATAGGAATGTAGTGGAGGAGTAGAACAAGAGAGTAGTGTCATGGCGGAATAAAACCGATGACTGGTGAAGAAGTGGAGATGTCTAATGGTGGAATAGTGTAGTGGTGGAATGAAACAGACGAGTGGTGAAAGAGTGGAGGTGTGTAATGATGGAATAGGGTAGTGGTGGAATAAAACCGATGAGTGGTGAAGAAGTGGAGGTGTGTAATGGTGGAATAAGATAGTGGAGTAGAGTAGGTGGAGTGGTGGTGAACTGGAATGGAGTAAGGGTGGAGAGGCTAGTGGCGGAATAGAGAAGATATAGGGTGGAGTGCTTGTGAAAAGGAGTTGTTGTAATGGTGAAATAGGGTAGGGGTGTAATAGTGTAGATAAGCTGTGTAGTGAAGAGGTTAAGTAGTGGCACATATATTTACAGGGGTAACAGTAGAAAAAAACAAAAAAAGGAAAAGAGGGGGACAAAAGAAAAGAAAATAGGTAAAGTGGGGATTGGGCCTGAGTATATACTGTAGAATAGAACAGTAGGATTAGTTGAACCAATGCTGTGGAGAGGGTATACAGAAAAGGAAAGATAATGGCAGTAAATCAGAATGGCAGGAATAGGGAGAGGAGAAATGGAGAGTGGATAGGTTCTTGCATCCCTATTGAATTCTCCAGAAGGAAGTGTAGGTAGGTTGACCTACTGTATATTCACTGTGTCATATGTGGACTTTTGTTTTATATGAGCGAGATGAGTTACTTGAATGTGTATATATACTGTATATGGCTAACTTATTTGAGCTTTCCATTGTTATTCAGTTTTGCTTGTATTTTCCATAGTTTTTTATCATTTTGTATTACTATGAGAGGTAGGGTTGATTAATGACTGATGGTATTTATAATTATATATGTATATAGAGAGAGAGCGATATTTTTGTTTTCTTTCATAATAATGCCATTGTTTTTTCATGATGATGTCTGACTTTATACCTTCTTTACCTTCAGAATAACTTCAGTGGTGAGGAGCACACAGTGTACATAAACCTACTGTCCCAGCTTCGCAAGATCTACGCTGAGCTGCTGTCCCTGAGCAACAAGCGAGTATCCGACCTGCACAGCCTCCTCGACTTCCTGCAGGCGGCCACACAGGAGCTGATCTGGCTCAATGAGAGGGAGGAACAGGAACTAAACAGAGACTGGGCTAACAAGAGCCTTAATATTACCGATGTTGAGAGATATTATGAGGTCGGTTGAATTGGGGTCATTGGAGAACTTGTGATTAAAAAGTGTATCAAGTTTATAGCATTCTGGTGTCTTGCTTCTTAATGGGAATCCCCCGCTAGCAGATGGCCATATTATAAATGATTCCAGGCTACTTTGTTGGGACAAGCTCCTTTTTCTTTTTATTGATCTGATATTTGAATAGTTCATCAATCAATTTCTTAGCTAAATTTATTATTTTGGCAATTTCGAGAAGGGGATAAAGAAGATATCAGATGAATATACTTCATTAATATAATGTATACCTCTCATCACCAACAGAAACTGATGGGTGAACTGGAGAAACGCGAGGTCCAGTTCAGCTCCGTACAGGACCGCGGGAATAGCCTGGTGATCGGCCACCACCCCGCCAGCAAGACCGTAGAGGCATACCTGGCGGCCATGCAGACACAGTGGCAGTGGCTCCTGGAACTGACCCTCTGCCTGGAGACCCACCTTCAACATGCTGCACACTACCACAGTTTCTTTACCGATATTTCTACCGCTGAACAGTGGGTCATGGCGTAAGTATCTAGCTCATTGATACTTTCTTGTATGTAGAGTTTATGACTGGTTTATATTGGTCTAAGACTCTAAGTACTTATAATATTGCATACATGTATACCATTGATCATTCTTTTCCCACTATTGCAAAGAACTATCAATAGATAAGACTTCTAGTGAAAAGCTGAGGAGATGGTTAAGTATCAAAAGAATCAGTGATGAGATACATACTAGCAGGCTTGAATGGTTTGTACATATGGAGAGGTTAGATGAAGTAGGTAGGGTGAAAGGTTACAAGTCCGTGAAAGTGGAGGAAGGCGCACCAAGGGGCAGACCTTATGGTTTGATCTTGAATTATAAAGATTGACAAGTGAGGCAGCTCTGAACAGGGCTGCCTGAAGGGCCGCCATTAGGAAGTGAGACCGGAACCCCACTTCGTGTGGAGCACTGTCTTAATTTATTTATGTATGTATGTATTTTTTGTTCTCTCGCTCCATCAGACAAGATGAGAAGCTCAACACTACCTTCTCCGTGACCGACTTTGGTTTGGATGATGGAGAGCAGCTGCTGCGGGAGATGCAGGATGTACGGGAAGAGTTGGCCCAATTCAATGTCACCGTGGACGAGCTCTGCGCCCGCTCCAAGACGGTGGTGCCCCTTAAGCAACGCCGACAGACACTCAGGCAGCCCACTGTCGTTACTGCCATCTGTAACTACAAGAAGATGGATGTAAGTATTGATAGCATATGCATATAACCCAGTTTACAAAGTGAAATACAAAGGAAAGATCACTAGTTGCTCATGAATATATTTATAAGCGTTAGTATGACATGATTGTTATTATAATCTATCTTCTGCATATCCTCATACCATGTGCTTCACTTTCATTTATCCCTTGCATATCTCTCTTTATTCATTGCAGCAGCAAAATGATTTAATGTGAAATTTCCAAATGTTTCCCAGATGAGTATCAACAAGGGAGAGCGGTGTACAGTCCACGACAATAGTAACCGCGTCAAATGGAGCGTTGTGACCGGCAGTGGCTCCAAGGGTATGGTGCCCGGCGTGTGCTTTACCATCCCACCACCCAACCAGGAGGCCATTGACTCTGCCGAGAAGCTGAAGCGGCAGTACGAGCGCTGCATAGGACTCTGGCAGAAGAAACAGCTGAGGATGAGACAGAACATGATCTTTGCTACCATCAAGGTTGTGAAGAGCTGGGATCTTGCTCAGGTGAGTACAAAACTTATTTACTTACTTACTTGCTTACTTTTTGTCTGTATTTATTGTTTATCTTTTTCCTTTTCTTTTTCTATTATTATTATTATTAATATTAATATTGATGATTTTTTAAATTTATTGTTCTTGTTAAAAGAGTACTCTTTGTTTAAATCTGTTGTTACTTCATATTTTGCAATTATTTCTCTTTATATTATATGTATTCATTGTCGATAGTATCAATTGGTTACTTTTGCAATTTCCTTAGTTTATTTGTGCTATAAATGTAGGTTATTTGTAGGGTAGTTATTGATAGGGGTCACTTGAGGCATGCTATGCTTACAGGTACCTACCCGATAGCACTATCGTTAGTGAGTGCTGTACTGTATTTTATATATTATTTTGTAATAGTATAGATATCTTATCAATATTTTGTACTATTGTTAATGTCTTGTCATGTTGCAAATTTGATTTTAAATAATATTTTGACATTTAACATGTAGTTTCTTTATTCATGCAGAGTTTAGTAAAATTTGCCAGAACGTCCCGGACTTCCCAAACTTGACTACTTCCTTTAACGTGACGATAGTGCGTTGTTATATGTGCGATTAGTTTGCTTGGGAAACAGATTAACTTGCTCATGTAGTAATGTACACCCTATGTGGTGGATTGTGTTCTTTTATTTAATAATTTTCATTTTAGTAAGCGTTGTTTCCACATAGCGATTTTGATAATTTAATTTGACTTTATATTGTCCTTGTCCCAATTTTGGTTTGTTTAGTTTGCAAGTTTTACATTTTAATTTAATCCTCGTTTAAAGTTATACTGTAGTTACATTCCTGAAAAGGGAGTCGTCTCATACCATGAAACAACCTTAAATACAGATTTTGTTTCTTCTGAAAATGTTCTTGTAAGTTTTCACTTTTTCCATTGACAACAAATAATGGAACCAGAGAACTGCAAGTGCATCATTTGGTTCCCTATTTAATGAGCAAAATAATGATGAAACGCCTTATAGTGAAGAGACTTTAAGTGAGGAGTACCAGTATTATTGACTCGTTTTTTTATAGTCACGTACCACAAGATATATTTACAGGCCCCACTTTGGTCCTCAGTCCTCACTTTGGTCCTCAGTCCTCACTTTGGTCCTCAGTCCTCACTTTGGTCCTCAGTTCTCACGTTGATCAACAATCCTCACTTTGATCATCAGTCCTCACTTTTATGCTCCACCATCACCTTGATCCTCAGTCGTACCTTGATCCTCACCTTCACCCTGATCCTTACCCTCACATTCATTTTCAACTTTATCTTGATAATCATCCTCATCCTCACCTTGATCCTCACCCTTACCTCCATCCTTAACCTAACCTTGATCCTCGCCCTCAATTTGGTCCTCAGATTTACCTTGATCCTCAGCTTTACCTTGATCCTCAGTTTCACTTCCATCTTGATCCTCACGACCCCCCTCACTTTCATCCTTACTCACATTTTGATCCTCCATAACCCATTGCGTACCGGTGATATCCTTTTCATTATATTCAGGTAACTATTAGACGATTTTATTCGGCTTAGGAAGGACGTCTACCAATTAAAAGACTACAGATTATCTCAATTATTCCTTTTAGCTGTCATATGTCCTTCTTAAGCTTCATACAACCTTCTGAATGTAGCTGAAATATGACAAAAGGAGACGTCACCGGTACTGAAGGGATTAAGCGTGTACCACATGGACTATTTTTACCTCGGTTATTTACGAAAATATCTCTAGAAATATTCTGAGGGAGTCTTAAGGGGAGGTTTTTAGTTTGTTTCCTACTCCTCCAGCAATCTAAAAAATTCACCCCCTTGACCCCCTTTTAAGATAAATTTGTACATTTTTCGGTAGAAAAATGTCCTGGCCGAGGCCGGTTACTCTTAAATTACAGGCTCGCTATCGCTCGCCAGGATAAAATCGACACCTATATGTCAAGAAAGTTCTTAAAATTGACAGAATGGGGCGTAAGTTCTTTAAATTGCCAAACTAATGGGGCGATTGTCTTAAAATCTCAAAAGCAATGAGGCTAGACATGAGGGAGATAGGGGTCAAGAAAAAAGTCCCCCAAGTGGAAATCTCCCCATAAGCCGGAGTCACACGAGCCTCTTTTCGAGCAATTTTTACGGGCAATTATGTTCTGAGAGCTTTAAAAATTACACTTTTATCAAAATTCCGCCGCCTAACACTCTAGTTACCGATACTAGTGTGAAAATGTTACGAAATATTAAGAGAAAAAACTTGCTCATGGAAAATTGACGGAAAAAGCGCTCGTGTGACAGCGGCTGTAGGCTGGAGGGCTCGGTCAATGGGGATGATTATACTGTACTCTGTTTCTTTCCATTTGACGGTAAATTGCCATGTCGTTCTCTTGATTTCTTACCTATAATGAAGATTTTGTAGTGAAATATGATGTAAATTATGAAAGCTTGGTATTACTATGACGAAGAGACTTAATAGTTTAAAAAGAAAATCCATTAACTAGCGAAAAGTAAGTTGCTAAGGGATTCAATTTACCGTCAGTTGAAATGAAACCGACTCCAGAGATACTGTACACCACTACTGAGATAAATAAACCCAACGCGGGGTTTTGATGATGCAAGCAAGGAAGACGAAGCAGAGACTTGACTATTCCCGATTACTAACCCCTTTACCACCATTACGTAATTGTCATCAGATTTTGGTCACCGTTAGACGATTTTCTTTCGTTTGTAATCTACCTCTACGACTCAAATGGGTAAATACGATCCCAATACACCCTCTTAGTGACACAGGTCCTTCTTACTCTGCATAAAATAATATAATTTTAGCCAGAATCAAGGGTAAAAAGGCGTCATGGTGATGAAGGGGTTAACAACGATAATGATGAAAGAGTGGGCGTCTTTTCGGGGATTAAGGAAAGATAAATACATTAAATAAATATATATATATACTGTATATAATTAAAGCTTGATATATTTTCCCTCATTGACTGTAATGATGAAAGAGTGAGCGTCATTTCGGGGATTAAAGAAAAATAAATAAATATAATATAAATATAAATATAAATAAAGCTTGATATATTTTGACTGTAAATACCCTGGCCTTATATTTTGTACCGTACCAGCCTCGCTGACCACCACCACCACCACATGTGACCGCTCTTACTCCGTTTATGGGGGGTACTACTCGCTTTTTATGGACCCCCGTCTCCCTCATGTTTAGCATATTAGTTTTGAGGTTTTAAGACGTTCGTTCCGGTAGTTTGGCGATTTTGAGACCTTTCGCCTATTTTTGTTGTCAATAGTAAAGCCTTTCGTGCCCTTTCGGTGTCGATATTTTCCTGGCGAGCGATATCGAGCCTCTAATTTTAGAAGGAACCGGCCTTTGGCCGTGAGATTTTTCTACCGAAAAATTTACAAATTTATGTTGAAAAGGGGTCTAGGGGGTGTTTTTCTAGAGGTCTAGCGAGGAAACTCAAAACTAAATATATAAATAAATATATAGACCAAAAACCAAGCACCACCCCCTTAAATACCTTGACCTGAATATGCCATGTACATTGATGGTAAAAGCTGACACCTCTCTATCTCCCACTTACAATGTCTATTACGTTAAGCTACCCTCTCTCTCTCTCTCTCTCTCTCTCTCTCTCTCTCTCTCTCTCTCTCACACACACCACTATTCAAAGCTATGGGTACAGTCGTGATCCATAATACCTGCACACCCATTTCGAATATTTGAATCTTTAAAACCAAACTGTGAAGCCTCTTGGATGTAACAGAACATTGGATTTCTCGCTTGGGTTCAATACGGATTCAGATGGATGTGCAGATCTTATGGTTCGTGACTGTACCTACTAGCAAAACGTTTATTCATAACATTAACATTACCAATTGTATTACAGTTGTACTAATAACTTAAGGGGGGGGGGACCTGCTTGTTTTGTCTCCTTTTCTCTCTTTCTCTGGCTTGTATCCATTCGGCCCCATTCAGCCTACTGTTTTAAGACAGTTATCCCCATCCAGGTTTCGATTTCTTCCTGGCGAGTGCTAGCGAGCCAGCATTGTATGGAGAAACCCGGCTTCGCTGGAGACATTTTTCTATCGAAAAATGTACAAATTTAACCTGCTGTCAAAAACATTTAAAACAATATCGACAACTGGATGGGGGTAAATATCTTAAAACAGTAGGTTGAATGGGGCCGAATGGAAACAACCCAGAGAGAGAGGGAAAGAGGGGAAAAAAACGAGATGGGGCCCCTTAACAAAATAGCAGACAATAGACAAATCAACCTTGCCTTTCCTCTTCCTCACCCCAGTTCATAGCGATGGGAGCCGACCAGCGCAACGCCATCCGTCGCGCCCTGAACGAGGACGCGGAAAAGCTGCTGCAGGAGGGCGACCCCAACGACCCCCAGCTCCGGCGGCTCAAGCGGGAGATCGATGAGGTCAACAGGCTCTTTGATGAGTTCGAACGACGCGCTTCTGGTGAGTACGGTCATCTGTTTGTGTGGAGAGTCTGGGGTCTGTTTCGATGTATGAGTGTTAATTAAGGTGTTTCTATTAACGAGTAGTATTAAGGGGAGGTTTTTAGTGCGTTTCCTATACTTTCATCAAGCTTGAAATTACACCCTCTTTGATCCTCTTTCAAGATAAATTTGTAAATTTTTCGGTAGAAAAATTTCCCGGCCAAAGGCCGGTTCCTCTTAAATTACAGGCTCGCTATCGCTCGCCAGGAAAAAATCGACACTTAAATAGCACGAAAGGTCTTAAAAGTGATATAAATGGGGCGAAAGTTCTTAAAATCATCAAACTAATGGGGCGAACGTCTTAAAATCTCAAAAACAATGGGGCTAAACATGAGCGAGAAGGAAGTTCGAAAAGAAATCCCTCGAGTGGAAACCTGCCCTAATGGTGTGGCTGTTGGGGTGAGGGTAGTAATTCGAATGTCAAGTGTGTCATTATAGTAGGGTTGATTTTCAGGGTTACCTTTTTCTGTGCGTGTGTGGTG
>JAGKTK010052629.1:0-11472 GCA_018397895.1 Paralithodes camtschaticus
TCTTTCAATGATAACTTAATATTACTAAATTATTTTTGTTTTTATATATTAAATATTTCCAGCTCTTCCAGTTTTGAAATACTTGGTGCATCCCTTGGTCCTATGCTTAGGTAGGTGTCTCATGTTAAATTTACTGGGCTTCTTTACCGAACTTGTATATTATTCACTGGCCGTAGTTTATAAATTATGTTGCTTAATTATCAACTTGAATATTTCTCGACTTTGAAGAGGTGGCACTGGAAAAGTTAGATTAAGTTCAAAACATAGCAATTTGAATGATAATTTGCCTAGTAATTTTGCAGTGTGACCCTTCCACCCAATGCATCTACCACTTTGCCCCTCAACTTTCCCTTGATAATTGTTAAGGGGTACCAGGCCCTGGGTGGGTCTTTGGTGTCCCGGGCGTTTCCACGCCCACCTCAGCCCCTTGCCTAAGAGCAGCTTCGGTCACCTGGGCTTTCTTAGTGGTAAAGCTGGGAAGGTTCTTTGGGGGCACTTATGGCCTTGGCCTTGCTCGGGACATTGAGGCTGTTCGGTCAGACAGCCTGGGGAACAACAACGACAACCACTATTCTTGAAACTGTCTATATTCCTGTCTTTCCTCCATCATTCTTTCCTTTCAATCAAGCTTCGTCTATAGCATCACGTTAAAATCACGAGACTCACAACCCAAGATCATGTGTGCCATTAATTACCAACAAAGGCTACAGAACAAGGGCTATAATATTGGTTTAGATGATATTATCATTTCAGCCATAATGATTTTGGAAACTTCCTACATACTCCTATCCTACATGTGTTTCTGGGCAACAAGGGCATATAATCCTCCCACTGCCTGTATGTGTGGCCACCCTTTTTGCCTGCAGCACAGCAGCTGAGGACTCCCAACAAACTTGTCGTGAGCATTACAGTGTGGTGACAAGATGATAGGAATAGCCAAACTTGCACTATAAACTTTCAAAAGAACCCTTAATGAAACCCTGGGCAAGTAAGGTCACCAAGACTTTTTTTTTTTTTTCTATGTGAATGAGGGAGACAAAAAGCATAACTGCCTGCAGCGAGTGCCTCCCACAGTTTTGAAAGAGTGACAGGGCCAAATTCAAGGGATGTTCGAGCTAAAATGCCTGGACACATAGTGTTTGAAGCGTTCTAAGTCATAGGAAGAGGGAAAGGCTGATTCTGGGAGAGAGTTCCAGAGCTCAGCAGTTGAATAGAAGAAAGTCTGAGAATAACATTTCACTCTTGGGTTGGAGAGTTGCACAGAGTAGGGGTGTGATTATGTTGCAAGGCGGGTACTACTTACCCTACGTAGAGGAGGTGGTATACACTGGGAAAGCTCCGAGGAACACTGATTATTGTAGTAGTGATAGAATAGCGAGAGAGATGCAACATTGCGGTGAAGAGAGAGAGATTGCAGAGAGTTAGTGAGTGGACGGGAGTTAATGATACAAAAGGCTTTCCTTTCTATTTTGTCTAAGAGTGCGGTGTGAGAGGATCCTCCCCACACATGTGAACAATACTCAATACAAGGATGCACTGTGCCCCTGTACAGGGCAAGAAGCCATGCAGGGGTAAAGAACCCCTTGAGGCAGTTGAGCACACCCAGCTTCTGGGAGACTGCCTTAGTGACACTGGTAATATGATCTTTCTAAGTGAGAGCAGAAGAAAAAGAGACACCGAGAACATTGAGAAAAGATGAAGGATTGATTTTTGTATTGTTGAAGAATAAGGGATAGTCCTCTGGAGGTTCCTGACGGGTAGTAAGATGGATCAATTGAGTCTTGGAAGCATTAAATACAACAAAGGTTTTCTCTACCCCAATTGGAAATAGTAGCTAGCTCAGAAGATAAGTGTTATATGGCTTCATTACATTTGCTTTTGAGGGACTGCTGGCTGGGGCGTTCTGGAAAACTAATCGAGTGGTGTAAGGTAGAGTCGTCTGCATATGAATGGATGGGACTGGATGTACAGTTGAGAAGATCATTTATGAAAATTAGAAAGAGAATAGGAGATAGGACAAAACCCTGAGGAACACCAGAGTTGATAGGATGAGGAAGTGAGCCATGGCCATCCACAACCGCAGCTATGGAATGGCCGGAAAGGAAATTAGAGACAAAGGCACAGATGGAGGGACAGAAACTGAAGGAAGGCAGTTTGGAAATTAGATATTTGTGCCAGACTCTATCGAAGGCCTTCGATATGTCTAGTGCAACAGAAAAAGTCTCACCGAAGTCCCGAAAGTTGGATGACCAAGAGTTAGTAAGATATGAAAGAAGATCACCAGTAGAGCGACCCTTAACACACAAAGAGCGGGTGGTAGGGTATTTTACACTGTGCCGCCCAGCGTTTTTTTTTAGCCTAAATAGGGTTGTTTCCGTGCTAATTTTCATGCATAAACAAGACCCAGAGCGTAAAACAAGTATCTATCCCTGAAAGGGCGTAAACAGAGCTATCCAATGACACCCGAACCATCCTTCTATGACCACTGGTTCTCTTGCAACGATCGTGCAACACGAGTGCAAAAACCCTAAAATAATGTAATTTCCGTACATAATTCCCTGTGTAGCGAGTGAGAGAGGGAGGAGGAGGGTGGAATACAGCTCAGTACACCCACGGCGGTGGTGGGGAGCGGTCATAAGGTTACTACGCTCGTCCCATCGCTCAGCTCTCTCTCGGAGCAAATTTACGTGCTGAAAATTGCACTCGACATATGTGGAGCGCCGCCACATAGTCCACATTTATTTAACTCGACATATGTGGTGCTCCGATGGTTAAGGGTTTTAAGGAAGCCATACTGGTGATCTGAGAGCAGATTATGAGAAGAGAAATGCTTAAGAAATATGGAAGCAAGAATAGTTTCAAAAACTTTAGAGATACAAGAGATGAAAGCAATTGGACAATAGTTGGAGGGTTGAGAGCGGTCACCCTTCTTTGGGACAATGTTGAATGAGAGCAAACTTCCAGCAAGAAGGGAAGACGTTAGAGGAGAGACAGACACGAAAGAGTTTGCCTAGGCAGGGGGTCAGCACGGAAGCACTGTGTGAATCCCACTAACATATCCGCTGTGCTACCCACCAGCACTGTTCTGTCACCACAAGCTCTGTCGTGTTACCCACCGACAAAACAAGGTCCCACTAGGTTTACTGTGTCATCCACCTAGAAGACCTTCTCAGTTCTATAATGCTATGAGCTACATGATATGTAACAAGCCAGCTTCTCTGCAGATCCCAACGAAGAAACGTCCCTGACCTCGTTTGACACCAACATGCTATTGTCTGCAGCACATGGTTACTCATTAGTAGATCCTTTGCCGCCTTACAGCCCAGTGAGGTTTCCTACAGGACCACCAACGTCGAGAAGTATATCAGCCCTCAAATCTCAGCCCCAAACACCCGGTAAAGGTTGTCAAGTTCTAAATTTTATGATGCCATCATAATGGACTTCTGGTGGATCCTAGAGCCAGGAACTAAGCTGTCTGACCATCTTGATATAATTAGAACCTATGTTTCATTTTGTTAGTACCATAACAAAAATATATCTACTTTAGAAGATATTTTCATATTAGTTTATTTCAGTCTTCCCCGACTGTAGGAAATCCACACTGTAGTTTTTACGTTATAAACATTAATATAACTGTAAATCATAATCTACTGTATAAAGGGCACTTTCTGTGAGTCTCCCTAAGTTTTCAAGATAGAGAGCCCATACTTGGCATGTATACTAAGGGGGTGCCAGAATATGTTATAAGCAGAGGGGGGGGGGGGAGGGGACCAACTCCCTCAGTTTGCAAGATGAAGAGGTCATAATTGGCATTCATACTAAGAGGGTGCCAGAATAGCATTTAAATGAACAAAACATTTCCCCTTACCCCTGGGGGGGAGGGGCCTTATATCTACTTTATGACTGACTTCGGCCGCTTTTCGTTTTTGTCATTCAATTATTATCTGTCCGCCATTATTGTTTTTCCTCTATACCATATTATATGACCACCATCTGCCCATCAACTAATCTTGCTCTCTTCTCTTACTAAAATAACCAAATTAACAAAGACCCCCACCACGAACAATAGGAAAACAACTGAAGAACGGGAAACTGATAACAAACTAGTCCCGAAACATAATCAACAGAGAAAACGAACTAAGAGAGAAAAGGAAGGAGGAACTAAAGCAGAACCTTTAACACCGAAGGCGGGAACACCAAGAAACAAAATAAGCACGATGCCCCGCATACCAAAATAGCCCCACATCACCCACGGAAGAAACTAGAACAAGAATACTAAACCAGAGACACACACCAAGAAGATAAGTACACCAGCAGCACCAAAAGACACACAAATAGTGAAACCACGTGTACGAGATAACCACCAAAATAATACCAATAATACCTGCATCTATAAGCAAGTTATCACATCTCACACGCCCTCTACGAACACCGGACGAGACGCCAGAATTGCCACCATAACACCAGAGCTTCCAACAACACTGGGCAAGACTATCACTAAAATAACACAACACCACGAGGCTCCCAGGAAGAAATTAATATTCAGCCAAGGACAGAAGGACCGACATCACCATAAGAAGCCCTTCTTCCACCCAAAAGCCAAATCACCTGCCCGTGAACTTCTAGGGGTCCCTCCTAATCCCTCTAGAACCACTCCTTACTGGACTTATGAACTTTTGACCCCCGCACACCTGCCCTGGGACATCTCAGCCAAAGTCGTCACTACTCCGACGAAACCTGAACAAGGTAAGCAATTCTAGGGCTTCATAACACTGGCATACTAGTGGTTTAGCCCTGAAATTACCCTCCCATTCAAATAGTTGATTGAAGTCATGACGAATATCTCTACAGGTCTGAGGAGTTCTTTTCCCTATTGAGAAATTATTGTTATCGCATACCATGGTATAGGGAATAACATTACGATCCCCAATAGGCTGCACGTTTAATACTAGAAGTATAAACTCGCGGACATGTCCCCACCTTACTTCTTTTATTAAATCCGCACTCTACAAACTACTGAGAGGTACTTGTCATGGCAAGGTCATTCGACTAGTTTAGGGCTTTGCGAGAAACCGTCACCCGGCACTCAGCATATAGAAGTCCTTAGTGCATTTGTCCAACACCATGGTAGCGGACACTTGCAATTAAAAGGTTTATACACCGCCCCGAGTTCTTTGAACCTCTTACAACGGTCAGTGGCAGATTGAGTGAAAATAGTAATGGTCATGACCTTATTATCTCCTCGCGTTAGCCCGATGCATTGTCCCTTTGTCATAACATCAGAGACATCATATTAAAGACCCCAAGTCAAGAGTACCGAAACGGAACTTCATCACCGATTAGCATAGCGACCAGGATAGTCAAGTAACTCTAGCTACAGGACATGTCCAGCTAAACATACTCGCGTTCATCCGATGAAAGTGCCCAGTGTCATGACATTAAGGAACTTCATTTAAGATCCAAAGCCAGCTAATCCATCTGTATCCCAAACAACTTATCCACATGGCAGGCCAACCTGTACGGCCCAACGGTAAATCAGAAGACCCCCCAGCTGTTACCTCAACTCATCATCACTCCAGCTCCAAGTGGTAGCTCAGAGAGTAAATATTGAAAACCAACTAATAAGTCGATACCCAGAAATAAGGTATAAAGTTAGAGTCCCCAAGTATTGACTCTGCCTAAATTCTCACCAGTGCGAAGGTGTCTAAATAAGTTTGAGTCCACCAGTATTGACTCTGCCTAAATTCTCACCCGTGTAAAAGTGTCTAAATAAGAGTTAAATGCTTACTCTATTCACCTATCATCAAGACTAATAAGAGTTTTCTAATAATTATTTGTGAGATCATTAAGAGGTAAACAGAACTAATATATACCTTCATCTAGATCCTCACCGTGCTAGGACAGTTCATATTGTATAAACCATTTGATCCATGTGTATCTATCTACTGTATATATATTGTTAACTGGTAAATACCCTGGTATAACACTTAAATTTGCTCAATGTTCTCCTCTCATTAGCAGATATTCCTCTTTAATTTCTAAACTACCCACCTTCGGTTTCTATCCCTCCATCTGTGCCTTTGTCTCTACTTTCCTTACCGGCCGTTCCATTGCTGCGGTTGTGGATGGCCATCGCTCACTTCCTCACCCTATCAACTCCGGTATTCCTCAGGGTTCTGTCCTATCTCCTATTCTCTTTCTAATTTTCATAGATTATCTTCTCAACTGTACCTTCAGTCCCATCCATTCATACACAGACGACTATACCTTACACTACTCAATTAGTTTTCCAGAACGCCCCAGCCAGCAATCCCTCAAAGACAAATTTAATGAAGTCATAGAACACTTATCTTCTGATCTAACTACTATTTCCAATTGGGGCAGAGAAAACCTTGTTTCTTTTAATGCTTCCAAAACCCTATTTCTCTATCTATCTACCCGTCCGGAACTCCCAGAGGACTATCCCTTGTTCTTCACCAATACAAAAATCAATCCTTCATCTTCTCTCAATATTCTTGTTGTCTCTTTTTCTTCTGCTCTCACCTGGAAGGACCATATTACCAGTCTTGTCAAAACAGCCTCCCAGAAGCTGGGTGTGCTCAGCCGCCTCAAGGGGTTCTACACCCCTGCACAGCTTCTTGCTCTGTACAAGGGCACAGTACATCCTTGTATTGAGCATTGTTCGCATGTGTGGGGAGGATCCCCGCACACCGCACTCCTAGACAAAGTAGAAAGGAAGGCCTTTTGTATCATTAATTCCCGCCCACTCACCAACTCTCTGCAAACTCTCTCTCTTCACCGCAATTTTGCATCTCTCTCTCTATTCTATTGCTACTATAATAATCAGGGCTCCTCAGAGCTCTACCAGTGTATACCACCTCCTCTACGTAAGATACGTGGTACCCGTCTTGCAACACAATCCAACCCCTACTCTGTGCAACTCTCCAACCCAGGAGATTTGCTTCCAAATTTCTTAAGCATTTCTCTTCTCATAATCTGCTCTCAGATCGCCAGTATGGCTTCTTTAACCCTTAACTGGCGGCGCCCGGCTATAGTCGAGTTAAATAAATGTGGCCTATGTGGCGGGGCCCGGTTATAGTCGCATGCAATTTTTAGCACGTAGTGTGCTCTGAGAGAGAGCGGAGCGGTGGGAGGAGCGTAGGTTACCTCATGACCGCTCGCCACGGTGGCCGTGGAGCTACTGAGCTGTACTGCACCCTACTCCACCCTCTCTCACTCGTTTCACATGTAATAATGTAAGGAAATTACCGTATTTTACCGATTTTGCCCTTCGGTTGCACGATCGTTGCAAGACAACCAGTGATCGTAGAAGGATGGTTCTGGTGTCATTGGAAAGCTGAATTAATGCCCTTTCAGGAATACATACTTGTATTACACTCTGGCTCTTGTTTATGCATGAAAACGAGCACGGAAACAAGCTCGTTTACGGTAAAACCCCCGCTGGGCGGCACACTCAAATATACTCCACCACCCGCTCTTTGAGTGTTAAAGGTCGCTCTACTGGTGATCTTCTTTCATATCTTACTAACTCTTGGTCATCCTCCTTTCGGGACTTCGGTGAGACTTTTTCTATTGCACTAGACATATCGAAAGCCTTCGATAGAGTCTGGCACAAATCTTTAATTTCTAAACTACCCTCCTTCGGTTTCTATCCCTCCATCTGTGCCTTTGTCTCTAATTTCCTTTCTGGCCGTTCCATAGCCGCGGTTGTGGATGGCCATCGCTCACTTCCTCACCCTATAAACTCTGGTGTTCCTCAGGGCTCTGTCCTATCTCCTATTATCTTTCTAATTTGTATAAATGATCTCCTCAACTGTACCTCAATTCCCATCCATTCATACACAGACGACTCAACCTTACACTACTCCATTAGTTTTTCAGAACGCCCCAGCCAGCAATCCTTCAACGATAAACGTAATGAAGCCATAGAACTCTTAAATTCTGATCTAAATACTATCTCCAATTGGGGCAGAGAAAACCTTGTTACCTTTAATGCTTCCAAAACCCATTTTCTCCATCTATCTACCCGTCAAGAACTCCCTGCGGACTATCCCTTATTCTTCAACAATACAAAAATCAATCCTTCGTCTTCTCTCAATATTCTCGGTGTCTCTTTTTCTTCTGCTCTCAGTTGGAAGGACCATATTACCAGTCTTGCTAAGGCATTATCACAACACACGGGCTATGACTTTAATCTGATAGTCAGTTACATGGCCAATTTGCTTTATATGTAACTATACTCCGTTTCATTTTAACAGACGGTAAACTACAAAGTTCATATCAGGATTTCTCAGTTATTTTGAAAATGTTGTAGTGAAATACGGTGCTAATTGTATAAACTTGGTCTTAATATGATGCAGAGACAGTGGTTTCATGTTTTCCCATTATGTATCTACACATTAGCTGCTAAGGGATTCAATTTACCGTCAGCTGTAATGAAAAGAGTATAGACAGTATGTTTGTATATACAATATATCTATATTCCCATCATGGCTATCTATATCAACACTGAAGTAAGTTTTGGATGTTTTCTCATAATTGCTTGCAAAGGTTTACCCTTCCAGTATATGATAACGTGTTCGGCCTTATATTTCAATACACGTGTGTCTTCAGTTTATTTAGATATTTTCGGAATTCGATAGATAGTCAAACAAAAATTTAAACCCTCAGATTGATAAGGATCAATCCTAAACTGCATAAACATGCCTAATGTTAACTAACATATAATGTGCAATAGCGTCATAAAAACTCCAGGGATTACACGAGTTGCACTATCCTGCTCACATGAAGTGGGTTTATTTCCCCCTTTGATACGATAATCCTTGATCCCTAAGTGATTCGGAGGTTGAGTACCCACAGGAAACAGTGGACGGCTGATTCTTAGAAGTAATAACAACTATAGGTTCAATGTAATACTAACCTCTGCTTCTGAAACCATATAAATATCAAGATGATTCAAACACCAGATCCACATATGTGAGCTCACCTATTGTCACTGTCAATCAGAAATATAAAGTTGTTTGGCATGTATGCACCAATATTGTGACATGCATTTGACTGTACACATTCTCTTTTCATTGGATAATTTGTATAGTGTATATACATTTTTTAGGCATGCTGTCCTATGTGGTACTCTGCTTCTTCTGGTTAATGATGAAATCATATTAACAGGGAAGAACACATTAAATTTTCATTATTTTTCCTTTCACAATCACTGCTCCAATGAATGCTTTACCTGTACAATATTATAGCTCATAAAATTATACAATACGAGTCAAAAGTTGATTTTTGTGAGATTTTTACATTGTGTGTGTGTTTATATTTCTTTGCCGTCTTTATGAGTTAGTTCTATATAATACTGATCCTACTCTCCACTGCCACACTGGTCATCAACCTTTGGTTACCAACAACCCAATAATGCATTGAATCATATTTCTATAATTTAATGAAACATACATTTCTTCAATATCCCGATCTTATGTCAAATATATTTGTCCATCGAACTCATCTATCTGATATAAAATGTGTTTGTTATATCAATTTCACCAAGATTTTGACCCTGAATTGTATTGTGGAGAAATATCTGGAGAAGAAACAAAAGGTGTATGTTGCCATTATGGACTTGGAGAAGGCCTATGACAGAGTGGATAGAGAAGGCATGTGGAAAGTACTTAGAATATACGGAGTAGATGGCAAGTTGCTGAAAGCAGTGAAGAGCATGTATGAGGGTGCAAAGGCGGCAGTATGTGTGGAGAATGAGCAGAGCTGGTTCTTTGACATAAGTGTTGGGTTGAAACAGGGATGTGTGATGTCCCCGTGGTTGTTTACTGTATATATGGATGGAGTCATGACAGAAATTATAGGAAGAGCAGTGGATGTTGGTGTATCGCTGAAAAGGGAGGGAAATGAGTGGAAGCTGCCTATACTGCTGTTTCCGGATGATACAGTTCTGATGAGCGATAATGAATGGAGTTGCGGGGTCTGGTAAATGAGTTTGGAACAGTGTGCGAAAAACGGAATTTGAAGGTAAATGCGGGGAAGAGCAAGGTGATGGTCTTCGATATGGGTGAAGTCACAGAGCGTGAGGTGAAGTTGAACGGTCAGGCTATGGAGATTGTCAGCTCTTTTAAGTATCTGGGCAGTATGTTGAGTAAAGATGGGACTATGTATGAAGAAGTGTGGGAGAGGGTGCAACAGGGGAAGAGGGTTCTAGGAACGTTGAAAGGAGTAACAAGAAATAGAGTGGTCAGTATGGAAGTGAAGAAGTCCTTGCATGACAGTGTGGTAATCCCGACACTAACTTACGGAAGCGAAGCATGGACGTTCGGGAAGAGACTCAGACCAAGAGTGAGAGTGGTGGAAATGAGTTACTTGAGAAGTGCGTGCGGAGTTACATGGAGGGATAGACAGACGAATGAGGAAGTAAGAAGGAGGTGTGGTGTGGAGGTAGATGTGCTGGAAAGTGTGAAAAGGAACAACTTGAGATGGTTCGGCCATATGGAACGTATGGAAAGCCAGAGATTGACTACGAGGGTGTACGAGAGCGAGGTGGAAGGACAGAGGGGGAGAAGTGCACCGAGGGAGAGGTGGAAGGATGGAGTGAGGAAGTATTATGAATGAAGGCGGTGCTGGTTGGGAGGAGGGGCGTCGACTGACTGGGGACAGAGGTGCATGGGGGCGGTTCGTTCGTGGCCACACCTTCGGGGATCACGGTGTCAGGCAATAGATAGACCAACTAATGTATTTGCCTACAAGCCAACTCATATGCGTTAAGTCAAACGTTCCTGCACACAATTCCAAGCATTCACTTCTATAAAGTGCCATCTGTGTTGTTTAATATATATGAAAAATTACCTACTAACCCATTGGACTTGTCTATCAACCAAACACAGTTTCCTTATTCATAAACCATTGTCACCCACTCATGAACAGAACTACACAGTATAAGTAGGCTAGGATGGTTTGATCATTTACAGAGTATGGATGAACTAAACTAGGTGAACAGATGCAAGTCCCTGGACGTGGGGGCAGCTGCACCAAGGGGTAGACCTAGAAAAACGTGGAGTCAGACTATGCGCTCAGATCTTGAAATAAAACACTCGACAAGTGAGACAGCTCTGAACAGTGTTGCCTGGAATGCCACCATCAGTACGAGAGACTGAAACCGCACCTCATGTGGAGCACTAGGTCTATAAAATTATATACCGGTATGTAAATGTATGTATGTATGTACACTTTTTACAGTATATATATGTCTGTATATTAACCAATCTAGCCACCTGTTTTGTATCCAGCTGTTTCACACTATCTACCAATCCACCTACAAGATTTAGACTATATTATATCATCCATCTCTCCATCCATCACTTAGGTCGTAATGAGACACATAGATCCCATCCATCTTTCACACTATGAAAGCTCTACCCAACACTTGGGGGGATTCACTCTGTC
>JAGKTK010052630.1:0-11472 GCA_018397895.1 Paralithodes camtschaticus
GCAACAACGGTAACACTAGATCCAACCCCTGCCTTAAACACTGGAAAACAAAACACCATTACCGCCCTGAGTCGTGCCTGGACAACGAGGTATCCTATGACTCGGTAACTGGTGCACACACACTAGGCTGACGCTCGATGAAACAGCCTATTCTCAAACAGTAAAAGATTACTCGATTAGGTTACACAAAGAAAAGATAGTTAACGTGATTAATTAACGTTACGGTAGATACTCAAATAACTGGCACTCCTGTATTAAAGAAAGTGCAATGCTAGTCCTGCAACATCAACTGGAAACTTCTGAAATAAGTCTGATACTGGGAAGATGTTCGTAAAGAATCTTGAACAATTATAATGCAGAATACGGGTCACAATAAATACTAGGACATATAGTAATAATAGGCAGGCGAATAATAAAGACTGCGCAAAGGTAGTAATGCTCGACAACAAAAGAAATGCTTTGTGACACAACGCAACAGCCTACTAGGGTTGTGCAACTCGACAACAACCTCGGCTCAAAAGTGCAGTGAATAATAATGTTGCATACATAGAATAATGGGGCTTTTCTCTAACCAGTGTCTGCTCAGTTAATAAAGTCTAGCTGGGGTATCAAGGCAGGGCAACAATGGGCGAGCATGCGGCTCGTAGCCTAACGTTGTCCGAAGGTGGTATAATGAAGATTACGTTATATGACGGGGATGCTCTCTTGATAAATCTATGTCTCTAGTACCTAGTTCTATCCTGGCGATCCCTCAGAAGTCAACACAAAGAGGCAGCACTATGTTGTGAGGGATAGGCTATGGCCCTATCACACCACAGCGCTGTGCTCGCAAAGTAAACCCACCCGAAGACAACTTAGGCTCCCACAGTACCTGTCGATGTCGTGCAGGGCTTAGCTAACACTGCACACATCGGAGACAACGACACCGTAACCTTACCCCCAGTCTAGCTTTAGATAACCAAGCAGAATCACTCAACACCTTGCCAGGGAGACATATACCGGTCTACAACCTTCCCGAGAGAGGACACATACGGAAAAGTCCGTCTCTCCAAACCTCAATAAAGCATAATATCTCCTTAACCTAATACATGGAAATCTCCGAGAGCTTCGCGTACAATACGACTGGTCGACGGTGAACGTCTATGCTGAAACCAGAAGGGATGTTGAGTTTAATAAAGATTAGAGAATGAGAAAGGAGAAGTCGAGAGAGAGAAATAGTATGCAAAGTGGCGAGTATGGGGACAGAATTGCAAAGGATGTAGGCGATACGCGTGTCAGGCAAGCTCTGAGCTGGTAAAAAACATGAGGCAGCGACGGGAAGGGACTAGTTGACCACCCGGCCGCCAACGCCGTCAGCGCCCAAGCGAGCCGCGTCATAGCTCACCCCGCTGCCAGGTGTATTCCCTCACCCTCTCTCGCTCGCCTCCCACATAAGCAACATTTATATTATAGCGAATATAAAATATAAGGCGCGGTCACAGACCAAAACAAAGACCATTTCTAGACTGTCTGTGGCAACACGACACTAATTANGATCAGTATATATATACTATACTGTATATATTAATGATACATGTTAGTTGCTATAATGTACTTTCATAGTAATATACAGCGATCAGTATATATATACTATACTGTATATATTAATGATACATGTTAGTTGCTATAATGTACTTTCATAGTAATATACAGCGATCAGTATATATATACTATACTGTATATATTAATGATACATGTTAGTTGCTATAATGTACTTTCATAGTAATATACAGCGATCAGTATATATATACTATACTGTATATATTAATGATACATGTTAGTTGCTATAATGTACTTTCATAGTAATATACAGCGATCAGTATATATATACTATACTGTATATATTAATGATACATGTTAGTTGCTTTAATGTACTTTCATAGTAATATACAGCGATCAGTATATATATACTATACTGTATATATTAATGAGGCTAACCGGTGAATATTAATATATTCGTTTGCTTAGCATAATTCCACAATAATTTACATATGTGATTCTCTTCGTACCTTTCCTCTTCCCCCTCTCCTGGTGATGTTGGTGTAGGAATATGTAAATTGTGCCTCACCTCTTCCCCCAGTAAGTGAACTATTAATGTAAGGCAAGTAGGCTACAGTAGCGGAACAGGCGTTAAACACGATTCCTGGATACTATACCGGTATATTTAATTATGCAAATATAACCTTCGGTATTTATCTAGGAAAGGAAATTACTGTACATTGTTGAATCAAAGATATTCGTAAAGTGGTCTCCATTGGTACATTTGTAAAATTAATGAACATCATATAATGAACTAAATCTTCTTGTGTTGTTTTCTATGTTGATTACACATTAGTTGTTCCTATCTACTGTACGTAGTAAACACAGTAGATCTTTAATGTGTAATAGGGAAGATTGTATGCACCAAATGAGCAGGGCAGTACCCAGGAGAGGCCACATAGGCATATGATAAGGCGTTTCTGAAACTCCTATTTCGTATACCTGGCTTCCCCCACTCTTTCTGTTTCTGTCTCAACTACACAGAGTAATGTAATCCAGCTAACTCTCACAAACACCTCTTTTTATTAAAATCGCCACACAACACACCACACTTATTAACAACATAACTAAATTACCTTTAACGTACCTCGATGTTGGCTCTCTGTCACTCTTTATATCTTGGGAGAGGGGGAATGGGGGGGACTTGTTGCAAGCAGGATTGCCTTTCGTCTCCATCGTACACATAGACAACACAAATGTACACTCACGCATACTAAAAGTTGTTCAGGGTTGGGTCCTTCCTTCCCTTTCTCCATCCTGGGCAGGTGGAAGGGTGGAGTCGGGGCCAAGGCTACCCCACCTTCCACCCCCCCAAACTATCCCCAACTCACCCACCTTCCTCCTCTAGCTGCCAGTTAGTGATTTGCGACGCTTGTTATAATTGTTTGTAAATTATAGTTAAACCATCTTTGCACACTCTTATAATGACTAACATTTTAAATATACAATTATACAGGTATTAGGAATTTATGAATACTATATGAACAGTAATTGGATTCTCAAATTGAGTTTAGAGGCATAAAACGTGGGTTACACAAATCTCGACTGTAGTGGTCTGCTTCTCTCTCTCTCTCTCTCTCTCTCTCTCTCTCTCTCTCTCTCTCTCTCTCTCTCTCTCTCTCTCTCTCTCTCTCTCTCGCTCTCTCTCTCTCTCAACATGTAGACTACAAGAACAGCTCATTGAAGTTTTTAAAATATTAATGGGGGTTGACAATGTGGAATATAGCAAACTGTTTAGCCTCAATGTGAAAACAACATGCAACCATGGCTGGAAGGTAGGGTACAAATTTGCCTATGGTCCCGTTAAAATATCCTCAAGTAACCTATTAAAAACTGTTCAGGGGACTGGTTAGAACTTGTAGGATGTTTAATTGAAGGTCGGAAATCAGTATTTACTGAGAAATAAAAGTCTTAAAATGCGCTATGTTTTACGGGAGAGTCCCTACGCCGCCATATACGCACGGCCCCACCCACTGCCCAAAATGTACAAATATTATATTATATTAGATTAGATTAGATTAACCTAACCTAACCTAACCTAACACAAATATAATATAATATAACATAACATAACATTACCTGAGAAAGAGAGGGCAAGGCAGGAACCCTGGGTGACCCATAGCGCATTTTAAGACTGTTATTTCTCAGTAAATACTGATTTCCGACATTCAATTAAACATCCTACAAGTTCTAACCAGTCCCCTGAACAGTTTTTGGATTTTTTTATTTTAATACCACGAATTTTCCGAGTGTTTTTTATAAAAGAAATTGTTCATTTGCATCAATATATAGTGTTTGTAATTAATTAGAAATCTCGGGAAAACTTATTTTCCCCATTAGGCCTATTGATCGATGTTGAGACACGCCCCCGATAGTGATTTGGAAAGACATTAGCCTAACCTAACAACCTTACCTAACCTAACCTAGTATTATGGGTTGGGGCTGCTGCCTCCACACTGGTTGAGTACTAGTCCCTTAGTAAAAAAAAAAAAAAAAATTGGCTGTCGATTATACGAAGGTGAAAAAGTCGATGCAGTCTACGGTGTTTACTCTGCAATCTTCAGTTTTGATTGTACATTGATAACAGGAAAGTACCGTATTGACAAACTTGTTACGAAAATTAAATTTTAGTACCATAGTTTTATATTAGGTTTTTCCGAGGGTTTAACATATTTTCATATATTCTTTAGAGCTATCGATAACTGGAAGTACCTTATTGACAACCTTGTTACGAAACAGACATTTTAGTACCATACTTTTTTATTAAGTTTTGCCGAGGGTTAAAACAAGTTTTCTTATGATCTTTAGAGCATATAGATTCAATATTTAGCTTCAAATATATCAACAAAATTTGTGGTATTAAAATAACACTGAACCCCGTTTTTAATAGGTTACTTGAGGATATATTAAATGTTTACCTATGGTCCCCATAGGTAAACATTTATCTAAACTTCCTTCAGAAGTTGTAAAACATTTCCTAAATAGAGCAGTCCAAGAAAATAGTAGATTGGATTTTGCACACTTTGTAATGAGTGTATAATAATGCACTAAACAATATTTCTCCTTTCAGTTTGTGTATCTCCCCGGAATTGACCGCAAGGTCTTGCTGGTACTACCTATTCCTTGTAACTCTCGCTCTCTCTCTCTCTCTCTCATAGCTCACACTTTCTATGACCAAGATGTTACGGGTCTGAATGGGGTATAATTATTTCTTTCATTAAGGCGGAGTCACACGAGCAATTTTCCCGTCAATTGTTATGAGCAATTGTGGTCTGGCAGCATTGAAATCTAAGTTATAACAGAAATCAGCCACCTAGCATAATCTAACCTCGGTCTACTTTCCGATTCCAATGTGAAATAGACTCAATATTTCACGAGAACAAACTTGCTCATCGAAATTTGACGGAAAAATCGTTTGTGTGACACTGGCTTTAGTGTGTGTGATGAATGTTGCATGCATTCCATACACATAGAGAAGAGTTGATGGTAACACTGTCTATTAAATGTTGCATGCATTCCATACACATAGAGAAGAGTTGATGGTAACACTGTCTATTAAATCAAATCTTTAGTTGGGGGTTTGTAGAGGTGAGAGGCTGGGATCACAGACAGAGACAGAGGCAGGGAAAGTGAAAAAGCGAGCACTGTTACTCAGGGGCTCGATACTCAAACCTTATTATAAGTTAACACCGACTTTGATCGTAAGTTTTTATCAAGTTTGACATATAATTGATTGATACATGAGTGTATAGGCCACATAAAATGACATACAGACCGTTTATAGTACCGGGTATGTATGGTATTCAGTAAATGTTAAAAAAATTGCATTTTATACAAAGCCATCAATAATAGCCGCAACATTATTCCAGACAATGTTTGCCTTTTGTCCCTTCCATTTATGTTGACAAAGCCCGACTGTCGTAAGTGATATGAGAACCTTGGAGTATATCGTAGAGGGCTCGTTGATGCGTATGGATATCATGTTGAAAACGGTATCCATAATACTGTAGGAGATTGGATTTAATTACTCAATTATTATAATAAAATCACATTAGATCAGGCGAAGGTATTGAGGGATAAGCCTTTATAACGGCACTATTAAATCTTGAGAAAGAGAGAGAAGTAAAAACTACAGCCGAGAATCGTGTAACCCACGTTGAATGTATAGACTAATTTTGAGAATGCAATTACATATTGTATTAATTCATTCCTAATAAATTATAAATGTTGGATATTGTAAATAAGAGTGTGCATTGATGGATTAGCAATAATTCAAAAGACATTACAAGCGTCGCCAATCACTAACTGGCAGCTAGAGGAGGAAGGGTGGGGAGTTGGGAATAGTTTAGGATAGAAGGTGGGGTAGCCTTTGCCCCGACTCCCCCCTTCCACTTCCCCAGGATGGAGGAGGGGAAGGAACGACCCAACCCTGAACAGCTTTTAGTACGCGTGAGTGCACCTTGGTAAAGTCATCCCTGGGGACCGAGCAGGGCTTGGTTGGCCATGGCCGGCCTGGGTGTGCCCAAGTTAGTTGTCTCACAAAAATGTACTACTACTGTCAAAAGTCGAGAAAAATCAAGTGCACGAAAATACATCACTATTGTGTATCATGTTCGGTTCTTCAACAACAAACTCCATTCCGTGTTAACTACAACAAGAACAATATGTTAGAACCAAGCAAGATGGTAACGACGACCGCCATGACAACGTTGCAACATTAATAATTATTTCTATGGCTGTAAATGAACCACACAGAACGATGTCTTACCTAGAGACACACGGAAGGAAGGGTAGGGTCGAGTTCATCATGTCTGTTCACTCCTACTACCTCTCCCTAGCTGACGATGGAGGATTCAATCACTGTTCTTCTTACAACTAAAGTCATCTTCCATTCCTGCCAGTCTTCAACACACACGCGCGCACGCACACATAAACAGCAAATAACACATAACGGTAACACAATTTCCGCGAAGAGACCGGCGAGAAGATACAGTGAATGTGGCCGAGTGAGCTGTGATGGGTGGAGAGGGAGGGGGTGGAGGGAAGATGAGGGAGTGAGAGATACGGTGAATGTGGCCGAGTGAGCTGTGATGGGTGGAGAGGGAGGGGGTGGAGGGAAGATGATGGAGTGAGAGATACGGTGAATGTGGCCGAGTGAGCTGTGATGGGTGGAGAGGGAGGGGGTGGAGGGAAGATGAGGGAGTGAGAGATGCCAACATAACTGTAGTATATTATCTCCTCATTAACTCCATACCTGCACTTCAAAATAATTAGGCAACAATGTAAATGAAAAGTAAAATACTAGGATATATACATAATTAAGAGATTTAACGTGACTGTGCTATCGTATACATGATATTTATGCACTAGGCTTAAAATGAGTGGATTGTGAGAATGTTGGTAAACCTGTTCAGCGTGTCTGAGCAACAACCCACCTTACGTTGCTGTTTCATTATTTAAAAACTGAATTAAAGGCCATGGGACACTAGTTCTTTAACCTGTAGAGGATCTATTATATATTTAAACCTTTTGTCATAATTAAATATTTCATAACGTACATGTATATGTATGGGTTAATATACTGTAGTACATATTATGTAACAGAGCACCTGCATCCTAACCAAATGACCTGTTTCCATTCCAGCTACATTTGTCCCTGTTCACAATCCTTCGATTATGGGCTAGGTATACTCAGCACGATGAACTAATTGTATAATAATTGAGCGATGGATAATGTAAAACAGTGATAGTCGGATGGAGTAGGATTAGAGAAAACAAAATATTGCCGATGGCTAAACTAAGATAATTGTTATGAACATTATTTCCCACCTTGTTAGTGTGACTGTAATCTGTGTGTTGGTGTGTCTGTAGGATTTAGATAGACACTAATGTGAATAACAATTTATGTTTTATGTTAGATAATCTATCAATCTACTCTTGCTACTATCAAATTAATATGTCCATGACGGACCGGTGAACCCTAGATGTACACTCACGCGTACTAAAAGTTGTTCAGGGGTGGGTACTTACTTCCCCTACTCCACCTTGGGCAGGTGGAAGGGGGGAGTCGGGTCCAAGTCTACCCCCACTTTCCACCCCCAAACTATCCCCAACTCCCCCATGCACCTTCCTTCTCTAGCTGGCAGTTAGTGATTAGCGACGATTGTTCTCATGTATTGCAAATTATTGTTAAACCATCTTTGCATAATATGCTTACAATGGCCGACATTTAAAATGTATTAGGAATTTATTAATACAATATACTGTATAATTGTATTCTCAAAATGAGTCACTGCACAACGTGGGTTACAAGAATATCGGCTGGACGCAGATTACGAGGTCAGTTCATTCAAGTTTTTAAAATATGTAATGGGTTTGATAATGTGGATCATAGCAAATTGTGTAGCCTCAATATGAATGTAATACGCAACCATGGCTGGCAGATAAAATTGAAAAGGTTCAGCACTAGTTTTTGTAGAAACTGTTTCCCATTTAAGATCTATTTCTACCTGGAAAAGCTTTTCTCAGAAGTTGTAAACATTTCCTCAGTTGAGCAGTTCAAGAAGACAATAGTTAGTATTTTGCACTCTCTGTAATGAGTGTAGTGCACTGAAAAATGGCTTTCCTTCCACTTCAAATATTTCCCCGAAATGGACCGGAAGGTCTTCGAGATACTAACTATTCCTTGTAACTCATTATAACTCTCTCATAGCACACACTTTCTCGAACCAAGATTTAACGGGTCTGAATGTGGTATATTTCCTTTCATTAGTGTGTGTGATGAATGTTGCCTGCATTTGATACACATAGAAGAGAGTTGATGGTTAAACTGTCAATTAGTCCTATTCATTATGTGGGGGTGCAATGATGTTTGGAAAGGTAGGACAGAGGAGCTGCTCACTCAGTACTGGGAAGTGTTATATAAGGTTAGGAAAAAGGGAGGTATTCCTGTTGTACACGGCATCCTACCCAGAAGAAGGGTAGACAGGAACGGTCATCCAGATCTTTTGGTATCAATAGCCGTCTGGAGAAATATTGCAAATAAAATGTAATTGCAGTCCTAGATAACTGGTCCCTTTTCTAAGGTAAAGAAAAGCTGTATGCTCAGGATGGGGTTCACCTTTCTCCTATAGGGGTGTCTACTTTATCTAGATCACTAGATAGGATTGTTGCTGGGTTTTCTTAAAGAAACCAGTGCGTAAAATATAATTACTCAGTCAAAATAGTGCGGATATAGTGATGTGTAATAGTAATAGTGATAACACAACACATGTATCTGATAGTAAACATGAGAATACTGATAGAGTAGATTTTCCGTCTAGATCCAGTAGTTCAACAGGATATAATAGGTTAGTTAAAAACAATAGAACATTAGTTGCAAATAATATTATAATAGCAATAGGTTGAGGGTATATAATACACATTGTAGATTATGTAACAAAATGAATCAGCTTAGGATTTTTTTTAGCAAGGAAAATATAGACGTTGTAGCGATTACAGAAACCTGGATAAATACTGACTCTAGACATCTATTAGCAGAATTTCATATGCCAGGATACAATTGATTTAAGTACGACAGAACAGACAGAAGGGGAGGTGGAGTTCCAATTTATGTCATGGATACTTGAAAATGTTGCCTTAGATCAGATATTAAAACAAATAGCGATAATGAAAGTGTGTGGGTAGAGATTAGTGGGAAAGGTGAGACAACTATTTTGGGAACCATTTATAGGGCACCCTGCCATTGTTGAAATTTAGGCAAATTATCATGGGAAGAAATCAGTAAGGCATCTTAGAATAATAATGTTTGCATTTTAGGCGACTTTAATATTTCAAGTATAGATTGGTTTAAACAAACTAGCAATAACAAATCCAAAGATTGTCTTGAAGTAGTAACAGACAATTTTGTGTTTCAATTTGTAAATATGTTCTGGACCTAGTTACAAAGAAAATTATATAACACATTTAGAACTAGGCGACGAGCTAGGGAACAGTGATCATAAATCAATATAAAACATTCCTTGTTGCATAAAATCGATGTAGAATAAATATGTTGGTTATACATCCTTAATTAATTAATATTCACCAAGTACCATTTTGATTTGCATACCATGCATATAATGCCTAAAAGACAAACACTGATGATAAATATATTCTGATGACATTTTGAAATGAGCGTGAACATGTTTTCTACTGGCGCTTGATTATGAATATTAGGGCTACATACTGACGCTTTAGTTTTATTGAGAGTTAAAGGGTTAATTCTGATAAAGATAGTACTACTACAATTAATTAATAGTGGAAAACAAGGATAACACCAAACACACAGAGAGAGAGAGAGAGAGAGAGAGAGAGAGAGAGAGAGAGAGAGACCACATAGCCACCAGCATTGTTCTGATATATCATGGGTAGGTACAGTATACAGGGACAGGTCCTCTGCTGGGAGACCATTACATATTGTTCTGATATATCATGGGTAGGTACAGTATACAGGGACAGGTCCTCTGCTGGGAGACCATTACATATTGTATCCAATAACAAGACAAGTTTGAGTGTGTGAGTGTTTCAATGTGTGTATGTGTGTTTACTAACATTGGTTCTTAACACTACAATTGTTGTAGTTTGAGTGTGTGAGTGTTTCAATGTGTGTATGTGTGTTTACTAACATTGGTTCTTAACACTACAATTGTTGTAGTTTGCTGAAGCTCTTCATCATCCTTCCCTTCTGATATTTAAACAGTTATACATATTACAAATTATATATGTACTATTACAACTATTTCAGATATACAATAATACAACTGAATACAAACAAACAACGGAAAACAACCACGACACAATTAAGACTGTATAATGTTTCTGTGTGTAGAAGACATAGCCTATAATTATACAATTCCATTTCCTAGAAGAAGGAAAAGGAAAATATAAACCCTTGGATATTTTAAAACAAAATAGAAGATCAAAACATATGTAAACATTGTATGGAAAAGCACAAACGATCAAGCTAAAACTTGCCTCTGGCAGTTAAACTGTAATGAACGTGCAAACACATACACTTTTAAGGTCACACTCAAACTGTTTCTCTCCTTATAGTACACACAAACGCAACTTGCAATCGTTCATTCTCACTATCACACACACGCACACACACACACTTCCACTCCACTAACTCTCTACCCACTATACAGCTCTCGATTTGCTTGTCCATACTCCCTTGGGGTCTCAACAGTCTCGTGGTACTTGTTTAACAAGGTTGTGCTTACTGTTCATCCTTGCTCACAAACACACACCCACACTCTCTCTAGTGTTGTTTTCGATGTGTGTGTGTGTGTGTGTGTGTGTGTGTGCGTGTGTGTGTGTGCGTGTCCGCGCATCATGTAAAATACTAAAATACTGAATACGTTTCATAACACACGTCACACCAAACCCTGAATGTGAAAGAAAGTAAATCTCTCGCCATGTGACCAACCTTAGTTTTAGTTTTCCTTTAATATACAGTATGTCCAGTACAGTTCCCCTGCCTCACAGTCCAACTGGTCCCACACAACAACGATACATCACTTGTATTACAAGGGACTAGAGCACAATCAACAACACAGATTCCAGGCTCTCTTGGGGACTATCTGCAAAACAACACCTGAGCACACTTCGTAACTAAGAATTAAAGTATCAATGATTAATAATCAATAATATATCACAACTAAACATAAGAAAGAACTTCACTGGGGTGGATGCTCTACAGTAAGTCAATAGTCTATTATTGACGTTAAGTGCTCTAAAGAATTTCAAACAATAATGGATGATAGTAATAGTGATAGTTCACTGGTACAATGGACTGTGATATACTAGGCTACTGTATTAATCAAATAGTGCTGCGCATGCATTACCACGCTA
>JAGKTK010052631.1:0-11472 GCA_018397895.1 Paralithodes camtschaticus
ATACAAATCTGAGCCCTCTAGGTGCCATAGGACCGTAGTAATTAACAGTGACGCATACGTATGCGTCGCTGGGACTGGCAGAAAAATACATTGCCGACGCACTGTTTGCGTTGCTGGGGTTCTGTGGGTTAAGCTGAGTGCCATTCATGGAATAGTTTGCTTTCTCTTTTTGGTAGCCGATATGTAGTACTTTACATTTATCCGCATTGAAACTCATTTGCCAAATTTGGGCCCAACATGACAATTTATCTAGATTGTGTTGCATATCGTCAACTTGTTCTTTTGAGAGTACTCTATTTGCAATTTTTGTATCGTCAGCAAACTTTGAGATTGTACAGGTGAGACCCTCATCTATGTCGTTGATGTAAATGAGAAAGAGAATTGATCCTAGTACCGATCCCTGGGGTACCCCGCTACTTACATTGGTCCATTTAGATGCCTTACCATTTATGATTACTCTTTGCTTTCTGTCACTGAGCCAATTTTCTGTCCATTTCAATACATCATCTTGTATTCCATGGCTTTTAGTTTTAGCAGTAAACATTTGTGGGGAACTTTGTCAAAGGCCTTTTGAAAATCAAGGTTATAACATCTACAGCTTTACTCTCATCGTAGAGGTTGAGGATATCGTGGAAGAAGTCTAAGAGGTTTGTTAAACAGGAACGTTTTTTTACGAAAGCCGTGTTGACTATCTTTAAGTATGTTATTTTCCTCTAAGTAATTTACGAGTCTGTCTCTTATGAGTGTTTCTAGCATTTTACAAATTTACATACAACTGAGGTTAAGCTAATTGGACGATAGTTACTGGGTAGAGATTTTCTGCCGTTTTTGAATGTCGGTGTTACGTTGGCTAGCTTCCACTGATCAGGCATAGTCCCAGACTGCAAGGATTTATTGAATAGCAATGCCAGTGGTTGGAGAGCTCATCCTTAGCTTCCTTTAGATCTCTAGGTGAGATTGCATCAGGTCCAGGCGTTTTATTTACCTTGAGTTTATCTAAACAATTCAATAATTCTATCTCTGCAACGGTGATATTGCTTAGAACATCTGAATTATCAATTTGAATCGGCGATGGTGTAGGGATATCACTGAGGTCTTCTGTTGTAAAAACTGATGCAAAGAAGGTATTGAGGGCATTACTCATTTGTACTTCGTCTTTTGTGTATTTTCCATGTTCATCGACTAACGAACGGTCCAACAGTTGAAGTAACTACTTTTGTCTTTCTGATATAACTATAGAATTCTTTCGGGTTTGTTTTACTTTGATTGGCAACATGTAACTCCAGGGACTTTTTACTTTACTTAATTAACTTTTTGGCTTTGCGTCGTAGCTCTACAAACTTCACCCGTTCTTTGTCATTTTGTGAGGATTTTAATCTATCATTAGCAAACTTTTTAGCAAGCAGACAGTTTGAAATATCTTTATTCCACCATTTGGGCTTATTATTATAGCCTGCACGCCGTATTTTCGATGGTATGTAGTCTTGCACTGCTGTTAGGTAAGTGGTTTCGAATAATTCCCAAGATGTATTTATGTCGTTATTGTTAATTAAAATGCTCCAGTCAGTTTCTTTAAATATAGCTCTAAGTTTATGAAAGTTTGCTTTCTTGAAATTAGGGATTTTTTCGATGCTGCTATCTGGTTTGTTACTAGTAAACTTTAAAGTGAAAGTTATTGTACGATGGTCGCTGTTACTGAATTCATCACCAACATTCAAATTCTCTAGTAATTCTTCTTTTTTTGCAAGTACAAGGTCAAGAACGTTATTACCACGGGTCGGCGATCGAACAAATTGATAGAGTGAACTCTCTTGCAAGTTCGCATACAAGTCATGTCCGTAGTTTGAAGTAACTGTATCGCCCCACTTGGTCACAGGTAAATTAAAGTCGCCAAAAACTACGGTATCTTGTGAGTTACTTACATCTGCAATTTGTTCGTAAATTTCTTGGTCAGTTTGCACTGATTGAGCTGGAGGTCTGTATTATCTTCGTACCTTATTGCATATTGTATTATTTGTGTAGCTTTATTATTCTTTATTAGCACAAAAGATGTGTCGACGTTCATCATTTGAGGTTTTAACAAGAGGGTCGGATTAAGACTTTCTTTGATATAAAGTAAAACGCCACCTCCATTTCTATTTATTCGGCTTTTCTCAAACATTACATAACTGGGAAGTGAATACTATACTAAAAAGTATCTATCTTCTGTATTGAGCCAAGATTCTGTTAAGCCAATCACATCATAATTTTCTGTAAACACTAGTTGCTCTAAATCTGAACATTTATTGCATATGCTACGAACATTTGCATAGAAAACCTTTAAAGATGCAGTTTTAGACCTCACAGAACGCTCATTAATTAAATTTTTGGTTCTGGTCGGATCTACATTTACAGTCATGGCTGTCCTCGGTCCTCGGTCGTTATCCTTGGTGGTTTTGAATTTGGGTCGTGTTGGTAGAGCTTTATCCAAATTTGTGGTTCTTGACGGATTAGCAATTAATTCCCTCGCAGGTCACCGTCCTCGCTGTCTTCGGTCCTCCTTCCTGATGGTCCTGTGTTGAGTTGATTTCTTCTCCGAAACTCCTTCAATGCATCGTTGAGAAGACGCCCCAAAACGTGCTGCTCCCACCTAGTTCAGATGAAAGAGAGAGAGAGAGAGAGAGAGAGAGGGGGGGGGGGAGAAAGAGAGAGAGAGAGAACTCCCTAGTACATACTGTACACTTCACGTTCACAAGGTAAATGTAAATTATATTCAAACACAGAATTACAGTATAAAGATATAGCAGAACCATAGCAACTCTCCAACCCAAGAGTGAAACAATATCCTCAGTATTTCTTCTATTCAACTGCTGAGCTCTGGAACTCTCTCCCAAAATACATTTTTCCCTCTTCCTATGGCTTAAATTGACTCAAACTCCGTGTTTCCAGGCATTTTGGCTCGAGCGTCCTTGATTTTGGCCCTGTTACTCTTTCAACTCTGGGGGAGGCACTCGATACATGCAGTTCTGCGTTTGTCTCCCTCAAACACATGGAGAAACAAAATACAAATCCGAGTATATTGAGGGCATGCGCGCACTCTCTTCCCAGACTACTCGATAAAGATAGTGATAATCTCAAGTGTCAACGTGTTATGGAAGAACTAGGATACAACCACACACAAACATGTATCATCTATATGATTTGGTTTTACTTTCTAGGGAGCCCATCTCGCTTTTGTTCTCCTTCTCTCCCTCTCTCGTTGGCTTGTATCCATTCTTCCCCATTCAGCCTACTGTTTTTTAAGACGTTTACCCCCATCCAGGTGTCAATATTTTCCTGGCGAGGGGTAGCAAGCCACCATAATTTATATATATATATATATATTGTTTTACAGCAAGCTAAATTTGTACATTCTTCGATAGAAACATGTCTCCGGCGAAGCCGGGTTTCTCCATACAATGCTGGCTCGCTATCACTCGCCAGGACGAAATTGACACCTGAATGGGGATAAACATCTTAAAACAGTTGGCTGAATGGGGCCGAATGGATACAAGCCAGAGAAAGAGAAAAAAAGGAAAGAAAGAGACAAAAAGCTGGTGACCCCCCTTAAGACGAACTACGCAACACACATAGACTAAAGCTTGGCATCGATGTGTAAAACAATGTATATAATTTCTATAAGTTGGAATCCCGGGAGGACCATAATTATGCTTTCATTAGTTTATTTAAGTACATTGGGGTTTGTAATTGATAATTAATGTTAAGAACCGGGTGTTAACATTGATTAATATTGGTTGAAAAGCTGAAATTGTTGAAAACCGACAAACCATTTCCGGTCCCATAGTAATATCAACCTACCAATTGACCACTTGTGAGTTTCAGGCTATAAGGAAGTTGGAGCCGTGAACATCGATATTAAAAATAAATGCAATTATAATATAAGTTTCTGATGGATAAATGGTATGTTGAATTGTGTGTTATGTATTTATAAATGTCCTACAACCGTATTACTGCTGGTTATTCTGTTCAATATCAATTTCTACAGCTCCAACTTCCTTATAGAACGAAACTCGCAAGTCCTCATTTGATCTCAACATAGCAAATACCAAACAAAAAGAAACTGGCAAGTCCCCAATTGATCTCAACATAGCAAAAAAAAAAAAAAAAAAAAAAAACCCCACTAGACCAACCCAACTGGGCTGGTCGAATTAAGAGAGCTCAGACGGTATTGTGCAGCATCATTTACTGGTTCGGATCAATGGTTTAAGGAGGGGGTTTAGTTTGCTCTCTAAGCCTCCATCAAACTTAAAAGAACAACCACAAGACCCCCCTTCGATATAACTTTGTAAATTTTTCGGTTGAAAAATATCCTGGCCGACGGCCGGTTACTTCTATAATTACAGGCTTCCTATCGCTCGCCAGGAAAACATCGAAGCCTAAATGGCACCAAAGGTCTTAATATTGGCAAAGAAATGGGGCAAAAGGTCAGAATATCGTCAAACTATAGGGGCGAATGTCTTGAAATCTCATAACTAATAGGGCTAAACATGAGGGAGAAGGAGGACTCGAAAAACCAATTGCCTCCCCTTAACACTGTTTTTGCTCTACTGGTTGGTCTTCTGGTCAAGATGTTTGCTTGCTAACTTTTACTATAGGTAGCGCCAACGAACTTGACAATTATCTCGATCCCTGACCTCTTCGTAACTCAAAAGGACCTTGAGCAAACTGGGTGTAAATGTCCACACCTATTTCCTGGTGAACTCTTCCCAAATGATAGACATGTCAGCCCGATTGCTTTCATTCATATTGAGATATAAGAAGTTAAGGGGTCCAGATTATTGTCAAGTTGTCTGCTTGCTAACTATTACTTGTCATTGTTTTTTTAAGTTTATAATATCACAACACTCATTGTAACGATATTCATACCTAAATTAAGTACCACTCGATTTTATAGACCTCCTTCTCCCTCGTGTTTAACATATTAGTTTTGAGATTTTAAGACGTTCCTTCCATTACTTTGAGGATTTTAATACCTTTCACCCCATTTCGTTGTCAAATGTCAAGATCTTTCGTGCGATTTAGGTGTCGTCGATTATTTCCTGGCGAGCGATAGCGAACCTGTAAATTTAAGAGGAAGCAGCATTCGGCCGGAATATTTTTCTATCGAAAAATATACAAAATTATCTTGAAGGGGATCTATTTTGTTCTTTTTAAACTTGATGGAGGTCAAGCGAGGAAACTAAAACATATAATATATATATATATATATATATATATATATACAGTATATATAGACCAAACAACAAGTAGTACCCCCGTAAGGGAAATACCTACCTGAACCTTTACTTGACTATACGCTTACTAATCAGGTAACCTGACCAGTGCACGCTAACAACACCACACGTTGATTACAAGCCAATTTTAGAGCGCAAGCTAGATTATAATACATTAGCACGCTATTTGGTGCAGTCGTGGTCAGGAAAAACGTATTAAGGGAGCTCAGACGGTATTGTGCAGCATAATTTACTGGTTCGTATCAATTGTTTAAGGAAGGGGATTAGTTTGCTCTCTAAACCCACAAGACACGCCTTCGATATAAATTTGTAAATTTTTCGGTGGAAATATGTCCCGGCCGAAGGCCGATTCTTCTTCAAACACAGGCTCGCTATCGCTCACCAGGAAAACACTCGACACCTAAATGGCACGAAAGGTCTTCATATTGGCAAGGGAATCGGGCAACAGGTATGAACATCGCCACACTAATGAGGCGAATGTCTTGAAATCTCATAAGTAATAGGGCTAAACATGAGGAAGGAGGAGAACTCGAAAAACCAACTGCCTCCCCTTAACTCCTATAGCTAAAGTACGGCGGTGAGCGCTATGCACTCCATCCCATAATTATTTTGATATTTGTGGATCAAGCTGTTTATCAAAATGGTTCGCCAGTGTATCTTAAGTTTTACAATCGCGCTAATAAGTGATGTCTTGGCACCAAGTATGTTTTGATCAATAATTGGTATCAGCAATATTTAAGCTTAATTTTTTCATATCGAGTGAAATATACAAACATGTTCCTTCACCTACCCACCCTATTCAACATCTGACAGACATTAATATAGCACAGAGCAAGCCAAGCGTAATGACAGCTGGGACATGACTTATAAGCGCCACCGTACCATCAACAATTGCTTAGAAAATTCTGTCTACAACTGAATATCATAATAGGTGAATAGAAACATAATATGGTACAATATTCTACTCCCAAATACATACACACACCCACAACACTCTCCCAGAATCCATCTTTCCCTCATCCTATGACTTAAATTGTTTCAAACTCCATGTGTCCAGACATTTTGGCTCGAACGTTCCTTGATTTTAACCCTGCCATTGTTTTTACTCTGGGGGAGACACTCGTCACACTCGCCTTTTGTCTCCCTCATTCACATAAACAACAAAACAAAAAAACAACACTCACATCCACCGACACACCCACCCATACATACAACCCCCCCCCCCCCCCCATACACACACACACACATACACTGAGAAGAAAGACAGAAGAAATCACGTAAAAGTTGCGCCCTTGCAACAATTTCGCTGACAAGGTACTCTATAAAGAAAACATTAATCTTAAGGGTAGACGGTTAATGATAGTAGTGTACAATCGCGCTAAGAAGTCATGACTCGATTTTTCTAAGGCTCGGACAAAAGTCCCCAAATCTGGCTACCGCTGGCAACTCTCCACTGCCTGTTAGAGCCCAGTCATTTCCTAATTTATAACTATAGGTCTCCGGATATTCCCAATAATTGGCCTACTGACAAAATTAACCTATTTAGGCCTTTTAAATTATATTTATGCTGTTGTTTGAATATATATAAGTAAGGTTTGTTTCCAATATCTTTATAGAATAATGCAAGTATTTAATTTCCTGGCGCTATCTAGCATGTTACACTCCCTGGGCCTGCCGCCTGGAGGCCTTCAAAAAAATGCAAGTCAGTCACTGCCAGTATATGAGGATCTCTTCCGCTCATATATCCACCTTTGTCCTTTACTACATGCCTTTCCATCTTTCGTTCCTATATGGGTGTCCCTATGGGCTATTAAATATGTTATAAGAGAAAATAATGTCATCGTCTGTCTATACATATTACAAGCTGTTCTCGAGTATTCCAGCTTTATCCCAAAATATACTGGAGACCGCTTTGTTTTTTAAGGCAGACTTGTCCCACTTAGAGAATTAGATGTGGCAAAATAATCTGTTATATGTTTATTTACGTGATTTATTGACACTCATGGGTTGAATATTACTTTTAACGGTTGGTTTTAATGTTAGGAGATACTTTTCTCCCAGTATTGTTGGCTTAAAGAGTAATAAAAGCATTAAGAGACTTCCTCCACATTTTAATCCAGAATCTAGTGAGCGAAATACTACGAGTTTCACATTCTTTCGTTCGGGTTAGTCTCAACTTTCGTATTATTTGGTTTGCTCTCACATAATGAGATAAATATATTGTAACAATGCTTATATAATTATTGTGTTTTTGGTATTTTGTCCTTCAATACAGTTCTCCCCGGTGTGTAATATATGAATATAGTAGAACCTCAATAGTTGCCAGATAGCACTTTCTGAACAAAAGGTACTGGGAATCGAGTCATGACTTCTTAGCGCGATTGTATATAGAGTCCAGATTGGTACTATCTTGCACCAGTTAGTGTGATAAGGTAAAGGTAAGGACATAACTATTAACGTTATTCTGTACCGGCGACGTCTTTGCAATGATTGTCTTTGCAATGATTGTCTAGCTATATTTAGACGATGTTATGCAGTTTAACAAGGATCTGTGGTTGTAAAGTGGGTTAAGTGAGATAGTTCGAAGCCTGTTAATTGCTAGAGGTCCTTTTAAACTGAATAATATCATTTAATAGTAGCCAGATTAAAGTTAAATGGTCGTTGTTGTTACAGAAGGGGTTAACCCCCTTCTTGCGAGGGCACCATGTTCATTATATTTTGGCTGACACTAGACAATATTCGTAAGCTTAGAACAGACCTATAAGAATCATAAAGTTACAAATCTTAATTACACTTTATTCCAACAGAACTATCCCTAATTATAGAAACATATAATCTTATAACAAAATAATACGAGGAGAGGTGTCATAAGAATTAATGGGCTAGTTATCAGACAAATATATGATACCCACAGCGGACACAATAGTTTTAATATTCACTAGACTATTTTGGCTTAAAACCGTGACTTTTTTACGTATTTGTTATCGATGTTGAAATATAAATTAAGGTGTGTGTGTGTGTGTGTGTGTTGATATAAGTAACACCCTGTTCTTAACATTAATCATCAATAATAAACCCCAATGTACTTGAATAAACTAATGAAAACATATGGTCCTCCCGGGATTCGAACTCGGGACACCACACCCAGAACATAAGCACCTAAACCATTACACCACCAGGGGTGAACGTATACTGCCTGTGCTCTCTGTACGTTCCAACTTCTGCCGTACAGACATGAACTTACAGACCCGTACGCACACACCTACACACATGTACACAGACTATGTTGGCGCACACAGCGTGAAGCCGGTATCACACGAGAGCTTTTATAGTCAACATTAGATCATCACAAAAATTGCTGGCAACATTTATGGAATATTTTGCCCCGATATCGGAAACTAGACTGTTGATAGATTAATGTAGGTGACCAAAATATTCTAAATGTTGACTTCATAAGCTGCCAGACTAGTGTTGAGGATAAATGTTGAGGGAAATAGTGGTCGTGTGATACCGCCTTGACTAATAAAGGCAATGAAGGTGCAGGGGGTGAGTAAGGGACCCTCCACCTCCTTAGTCACAACCAGGGGTCATACACAGCAGGACCCAAAAGTTAGGATTTTTTTCTCCACCAACCAACTTTACTTTTAAACTCAATTAAGGTGGCCCACCTCGCTTTTTTTATCTTTCTCTCCCTCTCTCTGGTTTGTATCCATTTGGCCTCATTCAGCCTACTGTTTTAAGACGTTTACCCCTATCCAGGTGTCAATATTTTCCTGGCGAGCGGTAGCGATCCAGCATACAACATATTTTTGTTTTGACAGCAAGCTAAATTTATACATTTTTCGAGAGAAAAAATTCTCCAACGAAGCCGGATTTTTCCATACAATGCTGGATCGCTATCGCTCGCCATGAAAAAATCGACACCTGGACGGGGATAAACGTCTTAAAACAGTTGGCTAAATGCGGTCCAATGGATGCAAGCCAGAGAAAGAGAGAAAAAGAGAGAAAGAGAAAAAAAGCAGGTGACCCCCCCTTAATGAAATCAACAAATACATGTGGCACTCCAAGGACTCGAACCTAGGATACTCACACCGAAATTTCGCGCATTTATGCATTACGCTATCAAGACAAAACACTGGTGAAATAATATGGAAACTCAGGAGAAAAGGACATCACATTGACCACTTGCGAGTTTCAGGCTATAAGGAAGTTGGAGCTCTTGACATCGATGGTAAATACAAATGCAATAATTATGTTGGTTTCTAATGACTAAAGAATATGTTGAATTGGGTTTTATGTATTTATAAATGGACTACAACAGAATGTTAACAGGTAATTCTGCTAAATATCAATATTTACAGCTCCAACTTCCTTATACAACGAAACTCGCAAGTGGTCCATTGCCGCTCCTACGATGAGAGGTGAATGTACTAATCATGCACGTTTAGCGACATATGAAAACTGCTAGACAAAGCTGCATAAAGCCACTGTCACACGAGCGATTTTTCCGTAAATTTTCCATGAGCAAGTTTTTTCTCGTTATAATTTGGGACTATTTTGCACTGGTTTCGGTAACTAGACTGTAGGTAGAGTATGTTAGACGGCTGAATTTTGATAAAGTGTAATTTTTGAAGCTGTCAGACCATAATTGCCCGTAAAAGTTGCTCGAGAAAGGGCTCGTGTGACTCCGGCTTTATTCACCAACTTGATGGCGAACTGTTGATTCCTGCTGTTCGTGTGTTGGGGTCCCGGACTGCACACACCCCAGTCTCAGGCACCTCCTACTAGCATTGACGCTACTCACATTATTTTATATAGCATTATTTATTTTGTTTTTATTCTCATGTATAAATTTCACTTCAAGGTATTTCTTAAACTGAATAAGTAATAATAATTTAAACTTAAGATTCATAGTTACTAGTACTCTAATTTGGGAGTTTATAATTATGTACTGTCCACCTGCTTCCTCAATATAATTATGTAATTTATCACGAAATAAAATTAATTGATTGATTGATATATTGATTGATTATTTTGTATTTCAAATTATATGCCACCAAGATCATGTGTATAAACTGACACGCATATATTTGTGTGGGTGAGTGTATACGAAAACTGAGTCCAATCCCGATATGCTTATGTTCTGGGTGTGGTGTCCCGAGTTGGAATCCCGGGAGGACCATATGCTTTCATTAGTTTATTCAAGTACATTGGGGTTTGTAATTGATGATTAATGTTAGGAACAGGGTGTTACTTATAACTAGAAGATATATTATTGAGCTTCAGTTTGCTCCTCATTAAGGTTCAGCACAATACCATCAAACAAAGCAGAGGCATTTGAACACCCTTTGTATTGATAATATGGCATAGTTAATTGACCAATTGCGAGTTTCATGCTATAAGGAAGTTGGAGCCGTGAACATCGATATCAAACAGAAACGCAATAATAATGTAAGTTTCTGATGGATAAATGGTATGTTGAATTGGGTTTTATGTATATATAAATGTACTGCAACTGTATTTTACCTGTACATTCTGTTAAATGTCGTTGTCTACAGCTCCAACTTCCTTATAGAACAAAACTCGCAAGTTGACAATTAACCATAAATAGGCCAGCAATACTAATCACTAACCTCTTATAACTGTAGCCTATTAGGAGTATAGGAATTGGGCTAACATTTCTACTATTTGGTAACGTCAACCGCCCGCTTGTTTTAGTTGTTCCTAAGGGAGGTGACCTGCTTTTATGCTCTCCTTTTCTCTCTTGCTCTGGCTTGCATGCATTCGGCCTCATTCATCCTACTGTTTTAAGACGTTTATCCATAACCAGTGTCGATTTTGTTCATGGCAGGCGATAGCGAGCCTGCATTGTATGAAGAAATCCGGCTTCGCCGGAGACACTTTTCTATCGAAAAATGTAAAAATTTAGAATCCTGTCAAAACATTTATTTTTAAATATGTTGGCTTACTACCGCTCAATAGGAAAATATCGACACTTGGATGGGAATAAACGTCTTAAAACAGTAGACTGAATGGGGCCGAATGGATACAACCCAGAGAGAGAGAGAGGGAGAAAGGAGAGAAAAACACGAGATGGGCTCCCTTAAGTAACAAGCTATTAGTGGTTCGGAATTGAGGCCTAATTATAGAAAATAGATTATAGTACTGCATGGACTATAGATTATAGTACTGCATGGAC
>JAGKTK010052632.1:0-11472 GCA_018397895.1 Paralithodes camtschaticus
AGCCTGGGTATTACATGGGTGGGTGTGTGACTGAGGCTCGGGTGTGGATAGTACAGCCCGGGTATTACATGGGTGGGTGTGTGTGATTAAGGGAGTGGTAGTTGCTTTTTATGGCCCCATTAATGTTGACATTTTAAGACGTTCGTTCCATTAGTTGGGCAATTTTAAGACCTTTCACCCTATTCAATTGTTAATATTAATACGTTCCGTGCCATTTGTGTGTCGATTTTTTACTGGCGAGTGATTGCAAGCCTGTAATTTAGGAGAAACTGGCCTTTGGCGGAGACATTAGTCTACCGAAAAATGTACAAATTTATCTCGAAGGGGGGTCTTTGGGTATTTTAGTTAAGCTTGATAGAGGTCTAGGGAACAAACTAAACAAATACAGTATATGTACCGGTAAATGTATATAACAAACAAATAAATAATATAACGTTCCCTTAAGTCTGTGGTGGTTGACAATGGGGGATAATGATAACTTTCACACTATCTAATATCTACCTCAACGCTGTCACGTTCTAGCCTTTTCTCTAACTTTCATCACTCCAACCCCTTCTCCTTCCCCCTCGCCATCCCCTCCATCACCCGCCTCACCCATCCCCCAACCACCCTGTAGCCACCTCTTTAGACAAACTTTCCATCGCTGAACAAATTCGAACCATAAAAGATTAAAAAGGAAGCCTGGGATAAACCTTCAAACTTCAGGCCTCGCTTTATAGAATTTTAATGACCGGTGAAAATTGTGTTGACGGGCGAGAATTGCTGATGACGGTGATCATTGTGGTTGTGGGTAGGAAGGGGATTTGCGGGGGCAATACAGAGGAGGATGTATAGTTTTATATGCATACTATATTCTTAATGCAGTAAGCAAACAATCATGTATGCAAAAATAAACGATCTTCTCTCTCTCTCTCTCCCTGTCATTTCCTGAACCAGTAAACAGCTACAATATACAATACAAGTAGCAATTACCCCGGGTTGAAATGCGATTTCCGAGGCGGACGAATCTTAACCTCCATCGTAACTCACCTCCACACCAACTTATTATATTCAACCCGAGTGCAGCAGTTTGAATTATAATAATAATAATAATAATAATAATTTATATATTAGTTTTAATATTTAAATTATTATTATTATTTTTATTATTACTATTATTATTATTATTATTATTATTATTATTATTATTAGTTGTAGTAGACACCATGGAGTCTAACTCTCTACCAGTGGTGTTCACGTTTCTCCAAATACGTCTAGAAATCATCTATCTACAGTATCTATCTAATTCCCAGACGCCATGATCCCCGAAGGGATGACTGCAAATTAATCGCCCCCGCGCACCTCTGTCCCCCGTCAGCTGACACCTCTCTTCCAATACAAAACTTCTCTCACGCATATACCTCTCAACTCCATACTTGTACCTCACTCTTGGTCTGCCTCTCCCTTTCTGTCCTTTCACCTCACTCCCGTACACTCTCTTAGTCATTCTCTTGCTTCCCATACGTTCCAAATGGTCGAACCATCTCAAGGCGAACCTTTTCACACTTTCAAGCACATCCACATCCACACCACAGCTCGCTATCGCTCGCCAGGAAAAAAATCGACATCTAAATGGCACGATAGGTCTTAAAATTGACAACAAAATGTAGCTAAAGGTGCCAAACTAATGAACCGAACGTCTTCAAATCTGAAAACTAATGGGGCTAAACATGAGGGAGATGGGGTCCAGAAAAAACACCCCCTTAAGTGAAAATCTCCCCTTAACCTAACAAGTGCGCATGGGGGTAATTAGACACCTCTCCCTGTGCGCATGTATTTGAGGTGTTTCCGTCACTAAAATATTCATTTTACCATAAATAGCATTAATACTTATCCATACGCGCCTATTATGGGTTGATTATATAGGTATTAACCTGAAACAACAATAAAACGAGTGAAAACAGCGTTGGGATGGTAAAATCGGAAATATAGCCCACGAGTTGTATAATGTATGGGTGAGGCAAGCTGCTTTTCCGCCAATTTCCCCCAAGGCCACTGAGACACAGTCGATCGATACTCTCTCTCTCTCTCTCTTGCACTCGCTTGCTATCAGTGATGACAACTCCCTGCTTGCAACTCGCTAATGTTAGCACGAAAATATACCTCAGAATAAGGGAATAACAGGGAAAATAGGTGATAACTGAAGGAGAGGAGGAAAGTGGGGAAGGAGGGGAGGTAGAGGACTGAGATTTTGCATGGCCCAGGGGCCCCCCAAAAAAAATAAAAATATATATTTTTTTTTTTTTTTTTTTTTTTTTCGATGTCAAAAGTTTATTTGTTTTTCTCTGACTCTTAAGAGTCTTCCCGCAGTCCGCCGGGGGAACTCTTAAGAGTCTCCCCGCAGTTCCCGGGTTAAATTACAGACAAATGGAAATGATAATTCCAATGTCTCTCAATGTCTGGGCATCACAATGGGTTTCCAGCTGGACACCAAGACTAAATGGACCGCTAGTTTGGCACCATTAAGGGGGGATGAGTTTTCTTTTTCTGGACCCCATTCTCCCTCATGTTTAGCCCCATTAGTTTTGAGATTTTAAGACGTTCTGCCCATATGCTTGGCGATTTTAACACCCTTCGCCCCATGTCGTTGTCCATTTTAAGACCTTTCATGTCATTTAATTATATTAGGAACTGGCCATCGGCCAAGACATTTTTCTACCGAAAGATGTACAAATTTATCTTGAAGGGGGGTCTAGCAGGTGTTTTTGTTCAGCTTGTTGGAGGTCTAGCGAGGACACTAAAGAATAAATGAATACATTATTATATAGCCCCCAAATAATAACTATACCACCCTTTACTACGTATGTTGGTTCAGCCATATATATTAGTCTTCATCAACCTAAACAAAATATCTTTATTTAGAAATACGTGCAAACAAATTATGTGACTGTTAAGTATCGTTACCTTACTTAATTTATTGCAAAGTGTCTACTGTTTTATCATTACCATACTCAATGAATTGCAAAGTTTCTATTATCATTACCTTACTTCATAAATTGCAAAGTATTTATTCGTATTACCTTACTTCATAAGTTGCAAAGTTCATATCGTGTTATCATTACTTTCTTTCATAAATTGCAAAGTTTATTTCGTTGTATCATTACCTTAATTCATGAATTGCAAAGTTTATATCGTCTTATTATTACCTTACTTCATAAATTGCAAAGTTTCTATCGTTTTATCATTACCTTAATTCATAAATTGCCAAATATCTACCATTCTATCATGTCCTTACTTCATATATACTTTAGCACACAATATCATCATAATAATGCTGGCATCTATACCAACGATAATAGCATCTCATCTCTCTCATGCAAAATCAAGAGGGGCATTAGACGGCAGTGAAAATTCCCAGGGGAGAGATTTTGCCGCGTCAGGTATAAGAGAAAACGGAGAATAATAAGGTGTAACTACTAAACGGTTCCCTCCGGTCGTTCTGGCTAAATTGGGAGCTTAATAATCAAGTAATTCGACGTGGGCCGTTGTTCCGGCGTGTCTGTCCGGTTGCCTGAACGCTGATGCCATGTTCCCAGCTAGTGGTACTTTAACATGCAGAGATCAGGGAAACCAAACACAATCAGGACTATACTATTAGTTTTCAACATGGCGGAAATTTAGCAGCTGATTTCTCGATAATTAACCCATTCTTCACCGGCGACTCACTTCTAATTATATGTTGGCCACTATTAGACAATTTTATTCAGCTAAGGAAGGACGTCTAGCGATTAAAATGCTGCAGAATGCCACAGTTAATCATGTTAGCTATGATTGATCCTTCTTTAGCTGCATGAAATGGGATAAATAGCTAAAACCAATAAAAACACACTCGTTACCGGTACTAAAAAGGTCAATGGAAAAATCAGAAACTACTATGTCTCTCCATCATGTTTAACAACATAATTGGCTACACAAACGTTGCAATATCCGAGTAATTACGACAGGGACCACTCCATTTATCGCCAGCTTAAACAAATAATAGACTTTGGAACGTGCAGCCAACAAAACGTTTGGATACGATTCTTTCACAACAATCAATACAACTGAAGCCATGTTAAGGGGAGATTTTTTAGTTTGTTCCTAGATCTCAATCAAACTAAATCAAATACCCCCACGACCCCATTCGAGATAAATGTGTACATTTTTTATTAGAAAAATGTCCCGGACGAAGGCCAACTCCTCATATACCACAGGCTCAATATCGCTTGCCAGGAAACAAAATCGACACCTAATTGGCACGAAAGATCATAAAATAGACAACAATGGGGCGAAATATCTGAAATCTTCAAAGTAATGGGGCGAATGTCTTGAAATATCAAAACTAATGGGGCTAAACATGAGAGAAAAGTGGGTCCAGAAAAAACCTAGGGTGAAAATCTGCCCTTAAGATGACTGCAGCACATTTGATTCACAGCCGAGAGGATTAGGGTTCGATTCTCTCTTTCCTTTATCTTCATATCGTCTCTTACGTCATAATTTACCTTTTTCACAATTATCTGCCATCCAACTTCCTATATATAATACTACCCTGTTCCTATGCTTATTCCATGTTTAGGTTTTACTCTCTCTCTCTCTCTCTCTCTCTTCTTCTTCTTCTTAGGTATCTTTTCCTTCCACTTTCCCTTACTCTCGGGCTTGCTATCTCTACTAAACATAAGTCCTAGCCATCTCGCTGGGATTTTAATGTCTGTGTGGCCAGTGTATCTATGTAAATCTGTCTCTCTGACTGTCTGTCTGTCTGTCTGTCTCTGTGTGTGTCTCTCTCTCTCTCTGTCTCTCTTTCACTCTCTCTCTGCCCCTCTCTCTCTCTCTCAAAATAGTAGATTGGTCAGAAAAGTGGCAAATGCCCTTTAACACACAAAGAGCGGGTGGTAGGGTATTTTACACTGTGCCGCCCAGCAGGGGGTTTTTACCCTAAATAGGGTTGTTGCCGTGCTCATTTTCATGCATAAACAAGACCCAGAGCGTAAAACAAGTATCTATCCCTGAAAGGGCGTAAACAGAGCTTTCCAATGACACCCGAACCATCCTTGTACGACCACTGGTTCTCTTGCAACGATCGTGCAACACGAGTGCAAAAAACCTAAAATAAGGAAATTTCCGTACATAATTCCCTGTGTAGCGAGTGAGAGAAGGGGGAGGAAGGTGGTATACAGTTGGTGGTCATGGGGAGCGGTCATAAGGTTACTACGCTCGTCCCACCGCTCAGCTCTCTCTCTCAGCAACATTACGTGCTGAAAATGTCACTCGACATATGTGGTGCACAGCCACATAGTCCAAATTTATTTAACTCAACAGATGTCGTGCGCCGTTGGTTAAGGGTTAATGTTGACAAATGTCAAATTTTGCACGTTGGTTAAAAAAACTAAAAGGTGTGATTATCAAATGAAAGGCCAACCAATAATAGCAAACTCTAAAGTTAAAGATCTCGGGGTTATAATATCAGAAAACCTAAAATCCTCAGAGCAATGTGCGACTGCGGCAAATAAAGCTAACAAAGCCATGGGATTTATCAAAAGAAATTTTACCTATACAAACGAAAACATTATTTTGCCGTTATTCAAAAGCATTGTTAGACCCCATCTTGAATATGGCGTTCAGCTCTGGTCCCCGTATCTCAAGAAGGACATTAAAAAACTCGAATGTGCGCAGCGTAGAGCAACTAAACTAATTCCCTCTCTGCAAAACAAGCCATATTATGAAAGATTAAATAAATTATACTTGTTCTCGCAAAAGAAAAGGAGGTTGCAAGGCCAACTTATAGAGTGTTTGAATATACATAAGGGATTTGACAGAGTAGATATCAGTGCACTGTTCACGATTAATAATAATGCTGCAGCCCGAGGAAATGGAATGAAATTAATTAGAGAAAAAGGCATCCTTAGATGTGACACAACATTTCTTCACATACAATGTGGTTAAAGAGTGGAATAGTTTACCAAGGGAGGTGGTCGGCAGTAATTATATTGATACGTTTAACCCACTGAGCCCCAGCTAGTTTATAATAAATGTACCACCAGGGACCAGCAGGTTTTGATTTTTTTTTCTTTCCCAGAAACAATAGCGAATGGGTTAGGAATGAAGGAAAAACCACCAAAACAATATCAAAAAGGTAAAAAAGGGGTGCTACGGAGCCCCCGAAAGTAGATTTTACAAGAGTAAGAAATTGAAGGCAAAAACACCCAAAAACCATGTTCTTGCGCGCTCACGCGCACGCGGTTGGACTTTGAGAGTTTTCAACCATCGGCATGGTTGCATGGGATACTTACAGTTCCCATACAAATCTGAGACCTCTAGGTGCCATAGGACCGGAGTAATTGGGACCGGAGTAACAGTGACGCAACGTATGCGTCGCTGGGGTTTAGCGTTACATACATTGCCGACCCAACGCTTGCATCGCTGGGGCTCAGTGGGTTAAGAAAAGACTGGACGACCATCTAATGAAGATTGGATTAATATGAATTAATATGTAGGCATGTGCAATTTCTTTTTCAAACTAATTTCTTCCTATACTATATAAAAACTTTCCTTTTGGGCATTTCCTGACCCATAAGGTTACACTTCATCCTATTTTCCGGTACGGCTATTTAGCCGAAGGGAGCAGAGGGTTGGGAGAAAGCCTTCTATGTTACTGTCCTATTCTTCCACTATAAACTGTCCCTGTCTAGTAGTATTAAGGCAGGACCACCTAGTTGGGACTGCAAGGTCTGTGTAGTCTGATTATCTGTGTAACTCTGTGTAACTCTCAAAGCACACCATTCCTATTCTCCCCAACCACTCAGCTGTTGTTTCTTCTACCTCCTCCCCCCTCACCTCACCTACCATGCCTTCCCCTCCCCCCCTCCCCATTTCCCTGTCTTGTGACAAACTATTCAATTTCGCCTGTTTGTCGTTAAAATTACAACAGGTTCCCAGTCTTCTTTGTGCAACCCAGTTCGGCATTTGTGTATAGTTACCCCATAGTGCTGTGCCTCTATTGAATTGTTACACTTAAGCCTGGTTCGCAAGAGCTGTCTTTTGCGGGTCCGTTTTCGGGCCTGTGACGTCACATACAAAAATCGGACCCGGAAAATTAAAGTTGAAAGTGCGGGCTGCATTCCAGAGTGCGGACCAGACTCTGCAGTACGGAACGTATACTTTTCTGGCGTAAGGTAAACAACTACTAGACGATCGTCAACATGGACGAGAAACAATCTTTCTTGGTGTTTATTTCCTAATTTTGAACGAAGATAAACCACCACCACAATTCAATGCATATTAACTAGGAAAATATATAATAACCAAGCTATCGCGTAGCCTGCAGTTGCCCACATATTTATGTAAATTCTGTTCCTCTCCTTGACCATGTTAAAGGAAATATATTGCGCATCATTGAATTACGAATGTATAGTGGTTAATTCATATGATTAGTAAACTGATAATTAAAAGAAACCGCACTCCTCGCAATTCATTCGTATAGGCCTACTATATTATTTACTTTCATACATCAGATCACGATTATAAACAACTTATGTGGGCAACGGTACCTGGACATGGCCTAATTATATCCACTGTAGAAGGGAATCTAGATTTTATTGCAGAAGCATGTTGTTCTGTACTTATAATCTAGGTGTTTATTGTCTGCATCTGGAGGCGCGCGAAGCAGTACAACGTGTTAACTTTGGTGGTGGTGCTGCGGCAGCTGCCAGGTACACGATCAATAGGTTAACATATTAAACTGCCTTAATATATGCCTTCCCATTAAAAATATATGCATAGCGTATATTGTTATGCGGTATTAACTATAATGTAATGGAAATTGGCACAACAATATTACACACATTTCACTTCAATGTTCAAAGTACGGAACGGAACGGACTTCTTGTGCGGAGCCGAAAAAGATAAATCGAATCCATCTTTTTGTCCGGTCCGGATTTTGGTAGACGACTTCCCGGTTCACACTACATACGGCCAGCATGCCTGTAAGTGACGTCACTCTGACGTCACGATTTTGTGTACGGGCTGAAAAATGGCAAGGAAAATGGCTCGTGTGAACTAGGCTATAAATAGACTGTCCTACTTTTCCTTCTGGGAGCGGGAGGCTAAAAATACTCCTCCCCTTGTAAATTTCACCTACTCGATGAGACAGAAAGGGGCGAGGGAACACGAGAGTGGTCCCTGACCTTAAGAATTGGAACTCTGTTGTTTCTGTTCGGGCTCTGTCTCGAGTTGGCCTCCCCCAGCTATGGGGTATGAGCCTAGGTATATACATAGACTTACAATAGGTTGGAGAACATTAGGCTAGGTTAGGTTAGGTTAGGCTAGGTTAGGTTAGGTTAGGTTAGGTTGACTATACTGTAGTCTGTTAATTTTCAGCTGGCTGTAAATTCCAATATCCTCACCTTAATTACTCCCCTATTACGAAGATTTAAAAGCGAAATATAAAGTTAGTTATGAAAATTGGGTATGTACGTGATGCAGAGGCATAGCACTAGCAGTATCATAGTACTATGACGCCATAGTAGTATATATCTATGAAGTATCGAAGAACCAGTTGCTAAGGGTTTCAATTTATCATCATCTGAAATAAAACAGACTTTAACCTCTTTTCTACCGGCGACAACTTGTGCATTTCATTCTAGCTATATTTAGACGATTTTGTGCAATGTGAGAAGGATATGTGGAAGTAAAAGGGGTTAAGTGAGCTAGTTCGAATCCTCTTAATTGCTGGAGACCCATTTTAAACTGAACACAATCGTATAATAGAAGTTAAAGGACGTCGCCGGTACAGAAGGGGTAAATACAGGCGTTATCAAAATGTACAGTCGAATGCCATAATAGCTACACATCCATTTGAATATACTGTATATGGCATCCAATCAGTACATCTTTATTATGTTCCAATTGCTTCCGAACTTGGCATTAAAGGTTTACAGTATCCAGTGGGTGTGTACATATGATGGTCACGATTGTACAACTGTTCAGAAGGGGGTTACGTTAAGGGGAGATTTGGATTTATTTGTTAATTTATATATTTACTGTATATCATATTTTATTAATTACTGTACCTCCCAAGACCTCCATCTAGCTTTAAAAAAATACCCCCAGACTCCTATTCGAGACAGATGTGTAAATTTGTCTGTAAAATAATGTCCTGGCCAAAGGCCGGTTCCTCCTAAATTACACTCGATATCGCTCGCCGTGAACAAATTGACACTTTAATGGCACAAAAGGTCTTAAAATCGCAAAAACTAATGGGGCTAAACATGGAGAAGGGGTCCCCCCCCCTAATAAAAAGAAAAAAAGGGCCTTAACGCCTGTTCATAAGTGGGTTATACAAAGCATCCTTGCCAGCCGCCGCCCACCCCAGTAAGTAAAGCGGGAGGGGGGGGGGGGGGGGGGGGAGCCTAGGGGCACATATTTAAGATCTATAATTCCCCCTTAGGCCACCAGAGGGAGGGGAAGGGGGAGGGTAGTTTGTTTTAGAAATGTTTACGCTTGGTTCGAATTGGAGAATGGATGTTTTATAATATTCACCTACTCTATCAGGTATGTGTATTTACCTATTTGTATTTACCTATTTGTAGTTTACAGGAATTGAGCAGCGCTCGTGTTGTCCTGTCTTAGTTACTTTATAATCAATCCATTTTACTTAGACAAGTATCATAATGGATATTCCCAGTTCCCAGTATTTTGGACTAACATATCATAACTTATGTTGCCCTATTTCCATATTTACTTTTATCCAACCTAGATTTGAACATGTTAATGTTCCTCGCTCTCACCACCTCCTCCTCCAAGTTGTTCCAAGTCTCTATACTCCTATATGGGAAGCTGAATTTCTTTGTGTCCTTACGACATCTGCCCTTCCTCAGCTTAAACTCGTGCCCTCTTGTCCTTCCATTATCCCTCACGAATAGATCTTCCCTATCTACTCGTTCAAACTCTTTACTCCCTTGAACATCGTTATTAAGTCGCCTCGTTCCCTTCTCTCTTTCAAAGTAGGCAGTTGTAGTGTCTTAAGTCTTTCCTCATATGTCAACTCCTTCAATCTTGGGATCATCTTCGTTGCTATCCTTTGGACTTTCTCTAATTTGTTTATATGTTTTTTCAAATGTGGTGACCATATCACTGCTGCATATTCTAATCTTGGTCTTATCATAGTCATTATCAGTTTTCTTAACATTTCTTCATCCAAATAGTTAAATGCCACTCTCATATTGATTATTATTCCATATGCTCCTCCAATGATCATGTTAATATGCTTCTCCGGGGATAGATTATCTTGTGTTATCACTCCAAGGTCCTTCTCATGCCGTGTTTTGCCGATTATTTCAATTCCTAATTTGTACTCCCAGCTTGGCCTTATCTCACTTGTTCCCACTTCCAAAACATGACACTTTTCTGCATTGAAACTCATTTTCCAGGTTTGGCTCCATCTGTGCAACTCATCTAGGTCCTTTTGAAGATCCTGACAACTTTCTATGCAGGTGACATTCTCCATGATCTTAGCGTCATCCGCAAACATATTCATATGACTATTCAAGTTTTCTGGCATGTCGTTTACATAAAGTAGGAACATTATCGGACCCAACACTGATCCCTGTGGTACTCCACTCGTCACACTCCTCCACTGTGAATATTCGTCTCGTATCGTGGTCCTCATTTCTCTTCCTATTAAAAAGTTTTCCATCCATTTTAACATCCTACCATGTACACCTCCAACAACCTGCAATTTCCACAATAACCTTTTGTGAGACACCCTGTCAAAGGCCTTTTTCAGGTCCAGGTAAACACAGTCAACCCATCCCTCTCTCTCCTGTGTAACATCTACAACTCTGCTATAAAAGCTTAATAAATTAGATACACAAGATCTCCCTTCCCTTAATCCAAACTGTTTCTCGCTAAGCACCCCCTGTCCCTCAATGAAGTGTGTCCACTTTTTCCTTATAATTTTCTCACAAATTTTACAAACAATGCTGGTGAGGGACACCGGTCTGTAGTTAAGCGGATTTTCTCTGTCTCCTCCTTTGTAAATTGGTACTATGTTAGCTCTTCCATTCCACTGGCAGGTCTCCCTCATTCAGTGAAGATTTGATTATTTCATAGATTGGTTCCACTAACTCTTCCGCACATTCTTTGAGGATCCATCCAGCCACTCCATCTGGTTCCATTGATTTGCTCACATCCAAATCCTGCATCAATTTCAGCACTTCACTTTTTGTCACTTTCATTTCAGGCATCTGTGGTGTTCTCATTTCTCTATCAGGTTCTATAAACTCCTCCTCTTTTACAAACACTGACTGAAGCTTTTAATTCATAACTTCACACAATTTTTTTATCTTTCTCATAGCTGTTTGTTCCAACTCTTAGTCTGACAATACCTTCTTTGGTTTTTATTTTTCCATTTACAAATCTATAAACTAGTTTTGGCTCATTTTTGCACTTCTCTAC
>JAGKTK010052633.1:0-11472 GCA_018397895.1 Paralithodes camtschaticus
TTGTTATACTACCACCAATTTGTGAGTCATTTTTGTAACTACTCCATATTTGATAATTTTGAATACAGTTTGAAAATCGATTACCGTAAAACATTAGCCAAAATGTACTGTTCTAAATGACCTTAAGGGGGTAGTACTTGGTTTTGGGTCAAGATATTTATTTATTAATATATTTTTTAAGTTTCCCCGCTAGACCTCCATTAAGCTTAGAAAACACCCCCTAGACACCCTTTCAAGATAAATGTGTACATGTCCCGGCCGAAGGGCATTTCCCTCTAAAATTAGAGGCTGGCTATCACTCGCCAGGAAAAAAATCGACACCCAAAGGGCACGAAAGGTCTTAATATTGAAAAAAAATGAGGCGAAAGGTCTCAAAGTCTTGGCATTAACGGAATGAACGTCTTAAAACCTCAACATTAATATGCTAACCATGAGGGAGAAGGGGGTCTAGAAAAAGCGAGTTTTACCCGCTTAATGTAAATACAGTACATACCCAAGTGAGATTATTTGTTCTGTTTTACTTTCCTTTCATGTCTAGAATTGCCGAGGTTCTGCGGTTCACTCTTTACTTGGCTTTGTATTTGACTACTGTAATTGCTGACTTGCGAGTTTCGTTCTATAAGGAAGTTGGAGCTGTAGGCAACGATATTTAACATAATTTACAGGTAAAATACGGTCGTAGTGCATACAAAACTACATAAAACCCAATTCAACATACCATTCATCCATCAGAAACGTGCACTATTATTGCATTTATGTTTAATATCGATGTTCTCGGCTCCAACTTCCTTATAGCCTGAAACTCGCAAGTGGTCAATTACCAGTGAACTTTGCAATTTACTGGACTTGTTAAGGGAACATTTACTCTTAAGAGTATTCTTTTGCAGACCCCTCCCTCATGTTCATCCTAATTAGTTTAAAAATGTTATGATTTGTGTCCCATTACTTTTGCAATTTTAAGACATTTTGCCACATTGATATCAATTTGAAGGCCTTTCGTTCCATTTAGGTGTCAATTGTTTTCCTGGCGAGCGGAAACGAGCCTTTAATTTAGGAGGAACCAACCTTCGCGTCCCCCCCCCCCCCTCACCCCTACCATGCCAGATAATTACAGGCGTCAAGGTTCCTAGTATGTATTAGTGACCTGAAGAAGCTATCTGCGAACCTTGACGATAAAGTGCTCCTCCTCAAATGGTGATAATAGTCACCAGACATAAGGAAGGAGAAACGGACGATTGGAGGGCAGGATAGTAAGAAATTAAAGAAAGCGTGAAGGGAAAATTCAGTGTAAGGAAAACACAAACTAAGTAAAAACATTTCTAGTAATTATGAAGCAAAATATGAGGCAGTGGAAAAATGCTTAACTTGTCAAGACAAACATGAGAATATTAAAACGCCAAAACAAATAAGGAGAGAGAGAGAGCGAGCGTGTGTGTGTGTTATGGATAGATGACTTAAACACTTAAGAGTTCCCCTTTGAGTAATCTTACTCCTTAGTTCTGTTATATCACAAATCATAAATAAAGTGTTTCAATTATAGGTAAACACAAGTATATTCAAACATTAACTGTATTAACAAGTATATACACTTCATTATACTCAATATTTACACTGCACTTAAACACTAGTCAAATAAAAATGGCTTCTCAATGTATAAAATTAACCCTAAAGATAATCGGGAAGAGAGAAGAAACCTAACTCCAATCATGGCCACCTCGTTACTTTACTTTTTTTTTAGCTCAATTGAAAAGGCCATGAATCCATGATTAGTATTAGGCCATGCTAAAACAAAATTATAATTGCCAGGAACCTCATAATACTGGAGTGTGACAGTGGCAAGTATCACAATACAATATACGTCACAGGTCCAAAACAAATAACAGCATAAAATGATTCCAGGAAACAAGTGTACAGTATGATAATATATATTCAAGTAAAATTATCATAACAATATACATAACATTGAACTATTCCACAAACCAATGAAACTCAATAATATTAAATCAAAGCTAATGCTAAGAATTGATTTCTTAATCTTTAGAACTATACAATGAAACTGTAATAACATTACGATGAACACGAAACTCCTGCTAATGAATCACTAAATCGAAAATCACATTATGAATCTTTGAACATAGTAAATCGATAAAGACCGTGGCTCTTAACCCTTTCACGCACATATGACGCAGAGGTTGCCAAATTAACAAAAAGAAGTAGAGTTCTCTCACTTATAATTACCTCTCCAAAATTAGTTTTCTGCCCACAGCTAACTCAAAGACAACTGCAGAGGTTGAAGTAACTAAACTAAAGGTTTCTAAATAACCCTGATGGTAACAAAGGCTTTAAAGTATCCCTAATAGGCTCAAAATCGCGTCATATGTCGGAGAGGATTCATATAGTACCCATCACGAATGAAAGCTAAAATACATATAACACTGCAAAAAATACGGAATAGAAACAAGCAAATGTATACCACATATTATTATCTACCTAGAGTAAATACATCGGTAACAACTATACCACGACAAGAGAGAGAGAGAGAGAGAGAGAGAGAGAGAGAGAGAGAGAGAGAGAGAGAGAGAGAGAGAGAGAGAGAGAGAGAGAGAGAAAATAGAGAGAGAGCGAAAGAGAGGCACTAACGAGATAAAAAAGTATATATAAACGAGCGCAAACGCGAAAGAGGGGACGGAACCAAAAAAAGGGCAAAAGAGAAAGGCGTAGTCAGTAAATGAAATATCTGAACAATGATACCAATATTACGTAACAGCAGGAGAGAGAGAGAGAGTGTGTGTATATAACTATGATGCGCGTCTGGAGCATCTTACGGACCAGGCGATCCTCCTCGTTGCGGCAAAGAGATTTCTTTCTCTGTGGGGGACTTTGAGTGTGGATCTCACACTTGATTAGGTGCGTCCAACCCCGGTCTGCATCATCATGGGCGAACACATCCGCATATTCTTGCAGGAAGGCAAGTTATTGGGATGTCTGCTCATAGTCCGGTGAAATTAGGCCAAAAATGGGGTCAACCCTCAACAAATTGCAATAGTAATGAAAGCAACATTATTCAACACAGATATATGTCTAGAATAACATATCAAATGTTTACTCGAATACAAGTACGGGAACACTGTCTAATTTGCATAAATTCAAGATGGGCACCAGAAATCAAAATTGCATTGTAATTGTATTGCATTTTAAAGTACGAATCAGATATTGAACATGTTAATTCAAAGACAATTCCCTGACATATTTGTTATGTTGATGATAAGTACTATTGTAGCAAGCAATGTACATTCTCCATCGATATGTACATCCAGACAATGATTAAGTCTGTTATAATAGTGTTATAGAATCTAGTAAAACAACCTGATAAAACACTACAAAAGAAAATGTGCAATACAAATGAGTGTAGTATACGTCAAGAACAGCAAATGTAAATCGTATGTAAAAGTAAGCACTGCATGTACTCTGTATATAGCAGGTACAACGTGAAAAATTAATGCTATATTTTGCAAATAATACTGTAAAATAATACTTGACAGTTCGTGTTTGCACAAAAATGACTAAAGTAACAATCATCAAACGCTGCTCATTAATTTATTACATCGTCATCGTCTACCTGTGAGATATTTGTACAGAGACCTCGGCAATGCCCACAGCCAGTGAAACAGTCCAGTCCATTCTTGCGGCATGTACACTGCCTGGTACTACAACCTGACTTACATTTGCATCTCACTACCTCGAGCAAAGCTGTAGGAGCTGCAGGCCTATCCATGAGGACAGGCAGAAAGTTATTGTCTTGCTTGTGCCAACCCCATTCTTCTGGTGACATATCTGTTCTACCCATCCATTCTTAAACTTGAAGATAGACACGAAGACTGTGGTATTTTACTGCAGATGATGAAGGTGGCAATACTTCGGGTTGCACAGGAGATGTGCTGCTGCCTACTTTCTGGTGGAAACGTTGGAATCGGAGGAAGTTCAGTGTGTCATCAGGATGGCCTTTGTAGATTTCAACTAGTGCCTTTTCTCCAGCAGTAACCACATTCCCGGGTATTGAGGTCTGGTTAGAGAACATGTGTGCTTGCTCCAGGAATAGCTTATTTGTGCTGATCAATTTCAGGCCTGCTTTCTTTCCAATGCCATATAGGGAAGATGTAGTGTCATAACCCAGCATGGCATGCACAAACAGAATAATGTCACAAACCTCTGGAGCAAGAGCTGTTCGCATCACTGCAATATTCCAGCATCTTAGGCCTTTCTTGGTACCGGAACGAGGTTCTGGCCTTAAATATACACCCAGTGTTGATGGTGTGCAATGCCAGCACAAAAGAATGAGGATGTCTGTGTCTGCTACCACAACTGTGAGTTTTGTGGGATTCCTGATAGCAACAGCAATGGTAGTCTGCACAATCAGCAAATCAGCGTCTGCCTTAACATGTTTAATATGACATCCTGCCTGACATAAGTGATCAGCCAATAGGTGGATGAACTTCTGTTTGTTGACAGCATTTGCGAGGAAGTCATCTCTTTTCCCCTGGAACAACATGACATCAGATACGTGTACAGTAGTGCTAGCATGGATCATCCCTCTTTGCTGGTGAGTAACATCTTTGGTTGATGGCCCCTCAGGATATCCATCAAAGACAATCACGGCTCTTCCGTAATGCGATGTGACATACTTTGTGTAGGCTTGGCATATGTCGGCATACGTAGCACCCCGATTCCAGCTTATTCTATGGAGCAATGCACCACCAGTAAGTATTGTACATCACCTGATGGAGTCGGTAAGTCAGGGGGCATTAACTTCCACAGGGCATCAGCCAGTGAAGACTTAGTTGCGAGTCTTGGGGTTCTCCCGTTCTCAAAGAGTGCAGGTGGATTACTGCACAACTCGTATTCAAACACTTCAGCAAGATTGTCGTTCCGTGTGCCTGCAGTTAGTAGTCTTTGGAATAGGAGCTGTGGATCGATGTTGATGACATCTCCTTTGATTTTCACTGCATTGCTGTTACTAGGAGGGATCACTTGTTCCTTCTTTTTTAATGTATGTTGTTCAACGGTTTTACCAATCATGTTCTGAAGAACTTTCGTGTCAACTTCTGATGCTTGATCAACATTGACAGATTCATCTGCAGTCACTCCAGTAACCAGGTTGTACAGCTCAAGATTGTCGGTGAATGGATTCCTTGAAGACAAGAAGGCAACCATTTTGTGAGTGTCTGACGAATCTTTTGCCATTCTGGTTGCAGATGTGTCCTTGTGTTGTTCGCTGGTTTCATAGCTGACTCCAGACAATTCTTGCATTGCTAAGTTTATCTCAGATGTTACGCCACTTGAGAGTAGCCACATGAGACGCTGTAAAGGGGCTAGTAAACCACGACGCCGAGTGGCCTGCACCAGTGCCTGTCCAATTGATGCTACCTTGATGTCGCTGTCAACACCAGTGAAAACTTCACCCAGAAAACACTGAAGGGATTTGGATAAAAATTCACAAGCCTCTTCTACGGAGTTCATTTCAGCACAAGTGGGATACATATCAGACTGCTGTTGAATCATTATTATGTCGCTTTTCAAGAGTGTTGCAGCAGTTGAAAGAATTCGCTCTTTTTCTTGCTGAGTGTTCGTTGTCTTTGGCTGAGAATGAATATCCTGCAGGATACTTGTTGCATTTTTCCACACTGTGACGACATTTGGCTTACCGTTGATGTTTGTGATTATAACCTTGTCTCCAAATTTCTTCTGTATTTGTGCTTTCATGTAGGTATGACTGTATGGCGGAACATCAGAGTCTGAGAGGAACTCGGCCATTTTGTCGACGAGATCATTGACAGTTGTCTGTTCATTATCATTGCATTCCAGGTCATGCATTACATTCATAAAGGCTTCAACCTGCAAGACATCGGGTGGTCTCCCTCACTTCATATGTTTCTTAGATGTACCATCATCATGTTGAAGAAATTTCTGAGGAACTTCCCTGCCAGTTCTAAATTTATTGCTGCAAGTTTTGTGGTATACAGCATCGGCAGCATGTACGTCGTTGACATATTTATTTCTGCCATAAACCAAGTTTTCCCACTCGTCATTACGTTTCATGCATGACACTTGGATACTCTGCTGGAAATCTAATGTCCTCACTAGTACGAGTTTGTAATCTGGAGTCCTGCCTTGTTGAGGATCTCCTTGTCCACAAAATATGCACTGGGTTCCATAATCAAAAGCACCAACAGATGATCTCAAAGATGGCTTTTCACTGATAGAAGGATTAGCACCAAGTCTTTTACGATTGGATTGTTCTATATATCGAGGGTTTGTGAACACTTGGCGACACTTCTGGTGAACCTTCTGTCCGGGAACTGCACGAAGGTCACTCTGTCTAGCATCACTTGCTCTGTTGATACCCGCACAACCCTTTTCAGTTAGTTGAGAACTTGGTTCACCAAATTATATGGGTTTCTGGCACACAACCCAAGTTTCCTCTTCATCCATCATGGCTCATCCTGGAAAAAGAAAGTCAATATCACTACGATGCCTTAACTAGGATATGGCAATCATAGAATCATTAATCCTTTTAACATTACTGGAACATGAAGTAAGCATGAAGAAGCAAACAAAATTTCAAATTACATGATTACCATTAACATACTGAAATATTGCACAAGAACTATATTTACTGACACATCTGAACCGGTTATAACCCATATTTATGTGGACACGCTGAAAATATAACCATGATTATATGCATGAAGTTAACAAATTTATTCCATTATTATATTTGTGAATAGTAGGTAGCATGTGAAAGGACATGAGAAGACCCAATAGGCAGGATTTTGTTGACTATCAAGATCTTGTTGACAACGTCCGGTTTTAATTATTGATACCGCACTATAATTCGACTATTTTGTTTTACATAATGTTTAATTTTCAGTTAACTGTTAACTATCAATACCACACTACATCACTGTGGCTGTGTCTAGCCTGTTCTGCTGAGTTCCATATCCCATATCAACAACAAAAGTCCTTTACCATCACCAAAAGTAGTTTAGGTGCACTGGAAGTGCTCCTGTGGCGGCCATTTGTATTTATGCAAATTAGACCATGTTCCCATATTTTGATTCCAGTAAACTATTGATATGTTAATTCAACCCTAATTTTGAGTTGATTAAACCTGGAATGATTACTATTGCATTTTGTTGAGGGTATTAAATTTTCCTATTTTTCCCGGACTATCAAGTCTAGATTGGGGGGCAGGCCAGGGAGGGTCGGCTCACGGGTGGGGGGGTTGTTCGGTCTAAGTGCTTGCATCAGTCATATTTTTTATTTTTTATATTCTTCTTTGACGATGATTGGTGCCACTTTGACCGGTTGGCAGTAGCCCAACAACAGACCTTTTGGTAGGCATAAGGTCTCTGTAGTAATAAACAATGTGTGGTGCTCAGCGCTCAGCACCACCAGGGCTGAAAACATGGCGGCGGGTGGGGTAGAAGGGATTGGGAGAGAGGGAGGGGTTGGGTGGTATTATGGGGGGAGGGCGTGGTTAGGCTTGGATTAGTTAGAGACGACGAGTTGCAATTGATGAATATTGTCGTGGGGAAGGCCCTTGTTCGGGTTGAGGGCAGGGAAGGTTAGGCTACGTTTCTTGATGCTGAGCCGGGCGTCATTGTACCGCCAGAATGTCCCATCTGAGGTATCCATCAAAGGGGAATGGTGGCATGCTGAGTACATTAAATGCTGTCTGTTTTGTATTGGCATTCAGGTGCAGGGGAAGAATCTGAATAATCCTGTACACTTGGATGAGGTAACTGCCGGCACCCACAAGAGCTACGGGTGCTGACTGGAATGGGCCGATTTGTGCTTCGTGTTGCATGTAGATGTGGTAGGAGATGTAACATTCCCAGGATGTGGGCTGAGATGATTGGGGGGGGGGGGAGGGGTATGTCAGAAGTGGCTACCAGACGACCAGGCATGCCGGAATGCCTGTTCTGGTTATCTGTGGTGCTGCTTTGGTTCTAGCCTTGGTAGAGATTTTGTACCTCGGTGGGTTTAGCGGTTTCTGTCCTCAGGGTGCGGCTTCCTGGATGGCCTTGCAGATCATAGCCATCAAGTGGGTGTCTTCTGGTTGGGGGTTCCCGTTTGTCTGAGAGTTTTCCGGCTGTGGTTCCTCGGCAGGCTCAGTAACCATGAAGACGGTTTCCGTGACCTGAGCTCGTTGTTCTGTTATGTTTGGGGTGTCCGGGTAGCCAGTAGGGGCCAATGAGACCCAGATGTGGACAATGTTCTTGGTAGGTAGGACAGAGCGGTTTATGTAAGTTTTTAGAAGCTTGATATCTTGGTTCAAGGTGCTCCTGGGTTATTCCACGAAATACATGCAGATTGCTGGGTGCGCGCATACAATCATTGACCCCCAAACCAATTTGTCTCTTATATCCTGGGCTTGTTTGGGGTGGGTTACTCTGCACATTATATGTTTGCTGCATGTGAAATTTGTTAATGTATTTTGTCAGGGGGAAGGTGTGAATATTAGCTTTTGCCTTATTGGGCGTGAGAGTAAAAGCTGAACGCAGCTGTGAGGGTAGCCTTGGGGATGTTGGTCTCTTCCCAACGTCCCTTGAATTTGGGTCTCTGTCACTCTTTATATTTTGGGGGAGACACTCATTACAGGCAGCCTGCCTTTCGGGTCCTACATACCCATAGAATAAAAATAAAAATAAGAATCGTGGTTAATCTTACTCACGATTTCCTGCGCATGGGAGCCTAGGTAGGCTAGAGCATATGCATTTTTTTTCTTTTTCTGTTACGTCAGTAAACAAGTTTGCCTTCTAATCTAACAAGGCGATCAAGTTTCTATGACCAACATGTTGGGATCAAAATGCGTGTGTTGGATAGTATGAGCGAGTTGTCTACCATTTTCATACAGTTGATGTATATATACTGTGTCTTTTTATCATTTATTTCTTTTACGTTACTCTAGTGTATACTCTCTTACTCAGAGTCCAAATCACTTGTACAAAACCGGGTCGAGACCACCACTGTGCACCAACGTTATGCTGCTATAAGAATCATAGATTGCGTTCATAGATTAGTTCGACAGGGTAATTATATAAAAAGTCAGGGACACCGAGTACAAGGAGATACAATTCAATTAACTTTGTTACTCGAAATTGTTACATAATATATACAAATTGTTAATAATGACCTATGACAGATCTACGACACAGACTGGAACTGCTAAGACAGCTGTCATATTCAAATTTCAACAGTCATTAACTGTCTACGATGACCTACGACAACCTAAGTTCCAAATAAGAATACCTAAAGAATAGTTAAGACCTAGTACGAATCCTAAGTACAGCACCTCATTACAGCACAGCACATTATGACAGCACATTACAACACATAACACCACATTATTACAGCACATTCCAACACATTATTGAAGCACATTATTACAGCACAGTACAGCATATTATTACAGCACAGCACATTATTTCATCAAATTACAGCATATTATTATGGTATAGCACAATATTACTGAGAATATACATATGTGGAGAATGAATAGAGCGAGTTCTTTGATCTGAATGTTATTATTATTATTATTATTATTATTATTATTATTATTATTATTATTATTACTGTAGAAGCTGTCTAAGCCTCCCAACAGGGTGCAGATACACCTATAAAAGATGAATCCCCACAAAATACCTGTAAGTACTGGAGAGAGACTAAGACAACTAAGAACAAGGAAAAGGGCTTCAGTAGTTAGAGAGCCCAGAAGAAAAGATCAGTTTGTCAATTAAAATACCATTCTATAAATAATAAAAGCAAATCATGATTAAAACAAAAATGTAATGCTGTAATAAAACATTAACTCTGGACTTAAAAGCTGAGATAGGGGTTGACTGTACAACCTCGTTTGGCAAATGATTCCAAAAGGGAATAATTGAAGGGATAAAACACCGAGAAAACTGAGATGTAGAAACATTAATTGGAGTCATGGCAAGGTCATTAAGACTCCTCGTAAATCTTGTTGCGCGAATTGGAATACAAGGTTCTGGTAAAACACTATGCAATGGATGCTGAGTATTGTTAAAAGATTTAAAGACTAAGGGCACCAACCCGACGCCGAGATGAAGATCAAGAGATAGAGCAGGGAGAATAAATTTAATAGAATTAAGAGCTTTATCAAGCAATTTCAAATGACAGTCACAAGCCGAGTTCCAAACAGGAGAGCAATACTCAAAATGAGGCAAAATAAAAGCATACATTTTTTTTATGACTAGTTTCACAAGCGAATGTTTTGTAACACTTACGAAGTAAACCAATCTTTTGAGCAATAGTAGAAGACAAGGAACGAATATGCTTCTCAAATGTCAACTTAGGATCGAGAGTCACTCCAAGCAAACGCAAACCTGACACATCCTCAATTTGTTCACCAGAAACATGCAAACAAGGATGAGGAGGAGCCAAAGTACGTGATCTACTGATTATCATGGAGTGAGTTTTCTTAGCATTAAGCTTCATACCCCAAAGTTCACACCAAGAGGTAATCTCAGCCAAGTCCCTGTTTAGAGATGCTGCAACTTCGATTCTACTCTCTGGAGATGGAATTGATGAGTATAAAGTTATGTCATCGGCATAAGAAACTAGTTTATTTTCAAGCTCAGAGCACAAGCAAGCAATACAAATAATGAAAAACAGAGGCCCAAGCACACTGCCCTGTGGAACACCCGAAACAACAGGCACAGAAACAGAAGTGCACCCATCAACGACAACATGCTGAGACCTGTCTGTCAAAAATCTTTAAAAATAGATAAAAGACTACCACCAATACCATAAAGTTGCAGCTTATATAAAAGGGCTTTATGATTAACAAGATCAAAAGCAGAACTAAAATCAATAGCCACAACACGAGATTCATACCCTCTGTCCAACGAAGACTGAAGATCATGAGATAAAGTTAAAAGCGCATCGCAAGTACCCAAACCTTTGCGAAAACCAAACTGTGAATTGGGTATTATATCAAGACGATTACAGTATGAAGAAAGGCGTCTAGCTAAAAGCCTCTCAAAGATCTTTGAGAGAATAGGCGTTATGGATATAGGACGATACTCAGATGGGGATGACGAAGCAGTAGCTCCCTTCGGAATTGGAGTGATGCTAGCTTTTCGCCAGCAAAGAGGAAAACTACCAGATTTCAAGAGCAACCTAAATACTATAGCCAATTTAGGTGCTAAGACAACAGCAATCTTCTTAAAGAAGAGAGGGAAAAATCCATCTGGGTCAATCCCACCATAAGTGTCAAGATCCAATAAATATTGTCTCAATTCAGCTGATTTGAATGCTATCGACTTTAGATTAGGACTAGGGAAACATGTCAAGGGCAATTGCAATTCCTGATCACTCTGCTTACCTATGAAAATACTAGAAAGCATATTACCCTTAGTTAATAGATCAAAAGAGATAGAACCA
>JAGKTK010052634.1:545-11472 GCA_018397895.1 Paralithodes camtschaticus
CCCCCCCCCCCCCCCCCCACTAGTGGGGAGGGCTATGAAGACAGGGAAAATGTGGGGTTAAAGACGTAAAAAGGCGATGAGGAGGTATTAAAACAAAACTTGGCTCGGGTTTTCATGAATTTGAAAGACATATAACCCCAAAATGGAGAAGCCCGAGCCAAGTTTTGACGAAAGTTGGCTCGGGTTTTCTGATGTTTCAGAGTCCCAACACACAGTAAGCTAATTATGAAAGTTGGCTGGGGTTTTCATGTATTTGAACCGCATAAAACCCCCAAATTGAAAAACTCGAGCCAATTTTTGGCGAAAGTTGGCTCGGGTTTTCCGATATTGCAAAGTCCAAAAACACAGTAGGCTCACCGAATGTTTAAACTTGGGGCAACAGTTGTGATATCGGGTGTATCACCTAGCTCTGAACGGGTATATCATAGTGTTTACTATACCCCTTTAAAAGGACATTAGCCTAACCTAACAACCTTACCTAACCTATCCTAGTATTATAGATGGGGGCTGCCGCCCCCACACAACCCTAAAAAGGGTATATCATAGTGTTTACTATACCCCTTTAAAAGGACGGTTCAATGTTATTTTAATACCACAAATTTGTGTGATATATTTGAATATAAATATTGAATCTATATGCTCTAAAGATCATAAGAACATTTGTTTTAACCCTCGGCAAAACCTAATAAAAAAGTATGGTACTAAAAAAAATATCGTAACAAGGTTGTCAATACGGTACTTCCAGTTATCGATAGCTCTAAAGATCATATGAAAATGTGTTAAACCCTCGGAAAACCCTAATATAAAAGTATGGTACTAAAATTTAATTTTAGTAACAAGGTTGTCAATCGGTACTTTCCCGTTATCAATGTACAATCAAAGCTGAAGATTGCACAGTAAACACCATAGACTTCATCGAATTTCGCCTTCGCATAATAGACATCCATTTTTTGTGTTTGTTTATTAACTAAGGGATTAGTACTCAACCAGCGGGGGTGTGGGGGCTAATGTCTTTTCAAATAATACTAGGTTAGGTTAGGTAAGGTTGTTAGGTTAGGCTAATGTCTTTTCAAATCACTATCGGGGAGCGAGCGTGTCTCAACATCGATCGATAGGCCTAATGGGGAAAATAGGTTTTCCCGAGATTTCTAATTAATTACAAACACTATATATTGATGGAAATTAACAATTTTGTTTATAAAAAACACTCTGAAAATTCGTGGTATTAAAATAACATTTTTCCAAAAGGACATTAGCCTAACCAAACAACCTTACCTAACCTATCCTAGTATTATGGGTGGGGGCTGCCGCCCCCACACCCCTAAAAAGCGTATAACGCGATAATAAGCATTTGTAAATAATACCGTAATTACGAATCTTGTTTGTGCGACTAGTAATAACCTATCTAAACAACCCAACCTAATCCTTGAAAAAAAAAAAAAAAATGCTAAATAACGTACTGTAAGTACCAATGCCTTGTCATGAACGTAAACCCCAAACCCTAACCACTATTAGACAAAACAATATGAGGTTGTACCTTAATGTGTAGGAAGATAAATGGGCCGCAAGAAACTCCCACAGATCGTCCCTGTTTTGTAAGTTTAGGTGTAGTTCACCAATATTCTTAGAACACCCTTCACACTCAAGAGCCATCTTTGTTTAACAAAGCCGGGTCTGACAGTGTGTTCACCTGGTCGTGACGTATCAGCTGGTTCTCACGTAAGATCAGCTGATGGTGTTCCAATAACACTACTTATGATTTCAGAATAGTGTATTATTGTTATATGTTCGTGAAAATCTAGAGAGAAGTGTGGTATTATCGTGCATTATTAATATTGAGGTTTTGCAACAATATTACAAGTGTTTATATTCGCCTACAAATATATACAGAACGTGTTGAAGCAGAATATTGAGCCTGGTGAATTCGCGGCATTCGTAAGAAATTACGTTTTAAAAAGCATGGGCGGAGCCGGAGGACGGAGGTATTCGAAGGGGTTCGACGCAATGCTTGAACCGACCGAAATCAAGACTGCACAAGACGATGTTTACATTTTGTAAACATGGCGAATCTATTGGTGCCTATTTTCATTAATAAATTGTTTCTCATAAGGTGGCACTAGTGTCCTTGAATATTATCGGGTCAGCTACGGATTTAGGAGGAGCCGGCCTTTGGCCGGGAAATTTTTTGTATAAAATTTTACAAATATATGTTGAAGGGGAATCCTGGGTGTGGAAAATATCCGTTACGACTGCCCAAGTCGTCCCTCGAAATACGAAAATTAACCACAATTTAATGTTTTAACTAGGCAGATCATAAAAGTTTAAGTTCGGCTATTATGTGTCACATACTCACCAACTTCGGTCGAATCGCTATTTATTCCCGCTCTAGCAACACAACTGAAACAAATAATAGTTATATAACTTTGTTGTTAAGTTAAAACTATATAGCTTATCCAGAATCAATATATGTAATTATTCATCATAACTCTATATTATATTATTGTGACACGGTTATTTTATTATCGTCGTGCCGCGTAACGCCAACCAAAAGTATAAGCAACCCTACTAGTGTATTTACTGGCCAGAAATATCCTATATACAGGTATACTTAACCTCAGGCAGCGGACTACTATGGTTAATGGAGCCGTGGTTATATTATCGCCGCTTACGGTACGGTATATCAGTAATTCCGCCACTCGTGTGAACACCTCGGTGGCTATCAGGATTCAGGTAACTGCCCGTCCTTTTTCTTGGAGGGTTTATTCTCGCATTTAGGATCGAAGCTAATTCGTTCATATTAATCACAAGTGAAACCTTTAAATGAATATTCTCAGAGTTTAATATACAGTTTGTTATCGTAATTATTCTTTGTTTCTAGTCCATCAATCTTACAATCTATTAAATTAAATACTATACTATAATATAGACATATTTTGACTATATTTAAAATATATATCCCATCACCAATTATACCTATTTACACTATTTACATTGTAACTATAATTGCAAATGTAGTTATTTTATCGTTATTTTTAACGATTAGACTATCTAAATTCTGTGGGAAATATTTCCACATCCTGGGGAACCACGAGACATTAAGATCTACATTATAAGTATACACCTGGTTAATTGAGCTTTCACGAAGGAGAGTGGTTGCATTTTTTATGTATTTATGGTCTTAATCCTCCACTCTTTCAAACTGTTGGTACTGCCAGTGTTTACGTGCATCTAACGTGGCTTTACGTTTGGGTTTGCTTTTTGTTCTCTCCGCTTCGTCACTTTCGTCAGATGCCTGTTCACTTGATGTTTCTAATGGAATTAATTTGTCTACTGTTCGAAGAGATAAACTTCCTTTGGACAGCACTTTAACTATTCTGACATCACCAGATTTATCAGGGAGTAGAGATATTATTTTTCCTAACGGCCATGTTGATCTGGGGTAATCATTGTTAATAATAACTATATCACCTACCCTTAATGCATTTGTTCTTTGTGCAGATTTATTTCCATAAAATGTTTCCCTAAGTGATAAGAGATAATCCAGAAGCCATGTCTCATTCCACTGTTTCAGTGCCCTGTTTAAGTCGTTGAATCTATCAATTAACTCCTTTCTGTTTGTAGTTCCTATCCTAGAGAGATAATCTGGGTCTAGTTTTCTCTCATTGTTGATTACAGGTGGTATAGTTTCTATGAGACCTCCATGAAGTAGATGATTAGGTGTTAGTGCCTCTGGTTCGTCTATAGCTTCATTGATATATGTGAGAGGGCGATTATTAACCCTAGCTTCTACCTCCACTAGTAAGAACATAAGAACATAAGAAAATGGGAGTCTGCAGAAAGCCGATTGGCCTACACAAGGCAGATCCCTGTCACACCCAACCCTAATTATAAGGCCTAATTATAAGCCCAGCTTAAAAACACCATTAGGACTGACCTCACCGAAACGGTCAGAGGTCAGAAAAACGGGGGTCTGCAGAGCCCCACACGTAACAGATCCCCCTCACACCTAACCCATCTCGTCCATATGCCTATCTAATTTTATCTTAAAGCTCCCTATCGTTCTCGATCCCACTTGGCAGCCTATTCCACCTATCCACAACTCTGTTATCAAACCAATATTTGCCTATATCTTTCTTGAAACTAAATTTATCTATTTTGAAACCATTTGTAAGAGTTATTTCGCTGAGCTTTAGTACATTTTTCATGTCCCCTTTATTAATCCCACTAACCCACTTGAATACCTCTATCATGTCCCTACCTCTAACTCTGCGTCTCTCTAACGAATGTAAGCCTAATTTGTTCAACCTTTCTGCATACGGAAGATTTCTAATATTATGGATCATTTTTGTAATTCAACGTTGTACTCTCTCCAATGAATCTGTCCATTCTGTAATAAGGACACCAAAATTGAACAGCATAATCCATATGGGGTCTCACTAATGACAAGTAAAGTTTTAAGATAACATCAGCAGTTCTGTTACTCACACTCCTAGAGTTGAACCCGAGAATCCTGTTTGCCTTATTACGAACGCTTATACACTGTTTTCTAGGCTTCAAATCATTGCTAACAAACAAACCTAGATCTTTCTCACAATCTGAGTTTTCTAATTCCATATTAGCTAGTCTATATTTAACATTTAACATTTGTATGCATCTTCCCTATCTTTTATACCTTGCATTTGTCAATGTTAAACTTCATCTGCCAGTTTACTGACCATTCGTGTAAGGTATCTAGATCCCTTTGGAGGCACTCTATATCTCCATCTGAATCAATTTTTCTACCCATTTTGGCATCGTCTGCAAATTTACTTATCCTACTAGTTACTGTATACCTAAATCAAGGTCATTTATGTATATAACAAACAATAGAGGACCTAATACAGATCCCTGGGGAACACCACTTTTGACTGCTCCCCATTCTGACTTGGTACCATTTATGCTAACTCTCTGCTTCCTACCAATTAGCCATGACCTAATTCATCCCAACAACGCCCCACCTATTCCATGTGCCTCAACCTTTCTCATCAATCTCTCATGGGGGTCTCTGTCGACAGCTTTACTGAAATCTAAATATATTATATCATAATGACTTGTCATTATCTACTGCTTCATATACCTCTGAGAAAAAAACTAAGCATATTAATAAGTTATTTGTATGTGGTCAAGAGTCTGTTTGATATATTTAGCTAGCTTAGTGCCTACTAATATGGCTGTAAGTTCTAACTGGGGTATTGTCCTAGATTTTAATGGAGCTACCTTGACTTTACTAGTTAGCAAAAGGGAAATATCTTCTACCACTATATAAGCAACTGTTCCATATGGTGTCATTGAGGCGTCACAAAATATGTGCAGGCAGCCAGAATCCCCTTCATTGACTACATATCGGTTAATCTCGAAAAGAGGAATCTGATCATATTCATGTTGAAGTAGTTTCCATTGTTCTTCATAAGTATCAGGCAAAGGTTCATCCCAGTTAACTTTCAATATCCAAGCTTCCTGTAACAAAAGTTCCCCCTTGATCGTAATTATGGAAAACAACCCTAATGGATCAAATAACTTACTGACATTAGCTAGTAAATTTCGTTTTGTCAGGGGGGTTTGCATTGTTTGTGAAGCCTTTATTGGTTTTAAGTTTAGAGTATCTGTGGATGTATTCCATTGTAATCCAAGGACTGAAGTTTTTATAGGGATTTAATAGCCTGGGAAGTCGGTCTTAATTACCTCTTGAAGTGTCAAATTATTAGATGCCCACTATCTTAGCGGCATATTGGCTAACTTAATTTCTTTATTAGCTTCAGAGTATATGTGGAAGAGTATATCATTATCAGTTGTTGTTCCTTGAAAGGTATCTACGTAAAAATTAGGACAACAAATCTTTCACAGGACTATCTGCATTCTTCAAAGTGGTAATCAATTGTAGCTTGCAAAAAGAAGGGAGAGCTTGTTGCACCAAATAGGACTGATCTGAATCTATATGTCTTTACTGTATTTCTGATCTGAATCTATATGTCTTTACTGTACTATCTAAATTGTGTGGATCTGATAGCCAAAAGAACCGTGTATAATCCCTGTCTTCCTCTTGCAGGCCTATTCTCAAAAATGCTTTTGAAATGTCAGCTGTGTAAGCATATTTGTTGGTCCTGAACCTTAACAGTACATCTCCTAATTTCTTTGTCAATGTCGGTCCTGTCCTTAAGCAATCATTTAAAGATGGTTCATGTACTGTTAAGGTTCAGGACCAACAAATATGCTTACACAGCTGACATTTCAAAAGCATTTTTGAGAATAGGCCTGCAAGAGGCCCAAGTTTGATGGAGGTTTAGGGAAGAAACTATAACAATAATAAATAAATGAAAAAATCGACAAAAACCGAACCATCCCCACTTAACTGTCCGTACAATTGACCCCTTGCGAGTATCAGGCTATAAGGAAGTTGGAGCCGTAAACATAGATGCTAAACGGAAATTAAAAAATAATGTAGGTTTTTGATAGAAGTATGTATAATTTGGTTTGCGGTTTATATAAATGTATTACAACCATATTTCAGTTAGTAATTTTGTTAAATATCGATGTCTATGTAAGTATGTATCTTACTTCTCTATAACCTGAAAACGCAAGTGATCAATTAGAGCACCACATACGAATACATGTTCCTAATATACGACAATCATTATAGTCCGTTCATTATAGGTAGGCCAGAAATCCTAACCTCGGCAACTCCAAAAGGGCTAGAGCAAATGGGCTGTAAAATTACCACACCTATTCCCGGGGTGACCCTTCCTAAATGTTACAGATATTAGCTTCACTTCTTTAACCCGTACATTACCGGTGACGTCTTTTTCTTTATATTGTGGCGATTATTTTATTCAGATTAGGAAGGACCTCTAGCAATAAATAAGGCTTCAAACTATCTCAACCACTCCTTCTAACTAATCTGCCATACCCATAGCTTACTTTGACTGTTCCTTTTACTTATATATTTTCTAGATCTCAAGTGACGGCGTCTCTTCCATGGATTGACCTCCCAATCTACCAAGATTTGAAGCCAAAGCATCACATTTTTCCTTTGCCCCTCAACTTTCTCTTCATAATTGCTGAGGGGCACAGGGCCCTGGGTGGGGCTTTGGTTTCCCAGGCGTTTCCGCACCCTCCTCAGCTCCCCGCCATGGAGTGGCTTAGGTCACCCAGGCTTTATTGTGGTCGGCAGGGAGGGTTCTGTGGGGGCGCTCGGTTATGGCCTTGGCCTTGCTCGGGGCCTTGGGGCTGTTCGGCCAGGCAGCTTGGGGAACAACAACAACAACAACAACAACTACCGCAGATCCTTCCTAAGCTGCGTAATATCGTCTAAATATAGCTAGAATGAAAGAAAACACACATCGCTGGTACTCAGGTAATTAATGAGGTATAGAGGTTGTGGCCCAGTGAAAGGCACAAAGTAAGGGTACAAAGCAATAGATTACTGGGTATGGTCAATGGGTTAGTGATGTAAACACTAAACACCGAGTCATATATATTTAATCATATATTATGGTACTTTCTCCATCGAAGTAAGGTTGGGTGTCCCGAATAAAGCTCATATTTTATATAATTGTTTTCTATGTGGATGAGGGAGACAAAAGGCACAACTGCCTGTGACGAGTGCCTGCCCCAGATCAAGGAAATATTCGAGCCAAAATGCCTGGACACAGAGTTTGAAGCAATTAAAGTCATAGGATGAGGGAAAGAGGGATTCAGGGAGATAGTACCAGAGCTCAACAGCTGTTGACTAGAAGAAAGATTGGGAATATCGTTTCACTCTTGGGTTGGAGAGTTGCAGAGTATTGTTTATGCTGAATTCATTACAAATACCTCCACATGATATATTGTGAATACTCAAAACAATTCCAATTATCTGCAAACTACCCAAATATAGAATATCTTTGAATACAAAAAATGGCCCGAATTCACACATGCACTTTGTGTGTGTGTGTGGGGGGGGGGGGAGGCATTCTGGTCTGTTACTTTCTGAACTGTTGCAAACCGTGGCATACTCATTAGAGCGTCGGCTGCTGATCAAAGGGTCGGCGCATCGAGCCCGCACTGTCAAGATGTTATTGGTAGATGTCAATCCCGGGCAACTTGACCTAGCGATTTGTGACAAACGCCTAATGTTCATGCCCCTTCTCGGGAATTACGGCGTCTGGCACTTTCTGAACTGAAACTAAATAACAATTCAGCCACTTAAGGGGGTGGTGGGGCCAATAGTTTCTTTTTATGGACCCCCTTCTCCCTCATGCTTAGTCCCATTAGTTTTGACATTTTTCAGACGTTCGCCCCATCAGTTTCCAATTTTAAGATCTTTCGCCCCACTTTTTGCCAATATTAAGACCTTTCAAGCAATTTAGGTGTAGATTGTTTCCTGGTGAGCGATAACGAGACTGTATTTTAAGAGAAATCGGCCTTCGACCGGGACATTTTCCTACCGAAAAATTTACAAATTGATATCAAAGGGGGTCTTGGGGGTGTTTTTTCAAGCTTGATAGATGTCTAGGGAGCAAACTAAAATCCTCCCATATGATAGGAATGGGCCAATTTCTCGCTATAGCTTAAGGGGGTAGTGCTTTGATTTTGGTCTATATATTTATTTATTATTTTATTTTTTAGTTTCCTCGCTAGACCTCCATCAAGCTTAAAAGAACACCCTCAAGACCTCCTTTCAAGATAAATTTGTACATTGTTCAGTAGAAAAATAAGCCGGCCGAAGGCCGGTTCCTTCTAAAATTACAGGTTCGCTATAGATCGCTAGGAAAAAATCGACAGCTAAATGGCATGAAAGGTCTTAATATTGACAAAGAAATGGAGGAAGGTCTCAAAATCGCCAAACTAACGGAACAAACGTCTTAAAACCTCAAAACTAATATGCTAAACATGAGGGAGAAGGGGGTCCAGAAAAAGCAAGTACGACCCCCTTTAAAAAAAAAGGTATAGGTGCCTTAAAATAACCTTTAATCTTTAATGACTTTTAACCTAGTTGCCCACACCAGTACAAGACCATTAAAGTGCTACATTAATTAAGTTGAAGGTAGAACATTGCCGGGAAACGAGTGAATGTTACTCCACCTTACGAGATGAGTGGAGGAGTGGAAAGATAGTGTTACTCCACCTTAAGAGATGAGTGGAGGAATGGAAAGTTAGTATTACTCAACATAAGAGTGGAGGAGGAGGAGGAGTGGAAAGATAGGGTTACTTCACCATAAGAGATGAGTGGAGGAATGGAAAGTTAGTATTACTCCACATAAGATATGAGTGGAAGAGGTGGAGGAGTGGAAATATAGGGTTGCTCCACCATAAGAGATGAGTGGAGGAATGGAAAGTTAGTATTACTCAACATAAGATATGAATGGAAGAGGTGGAGGAGTGGAAATATAGGGTTGCTCCACCATAAGAGATGAGTGGAGGAATGGAAAGTTAGTATTACTCCACATAAGAAATGAGTGGAGGGGTGGAAAGCTATTGTTACTCCACCTAAGAGATGAGTGGAGGAGGAGGAGTGGAAAGATAGTGTTACTCCACATAAGAGATGAGTGGAGGAGGAGGAGTGGAAAGATAGGATTACTCCACCTAAGAGATGAGTGGAGGAGGTGAAGGAAGAGGAGGGAGGGAAAGCAACGGGTCACTGGGGGGAATATGCAAGGAAAAAAAACCTTGTTAAGGGGTTTGAAAAATTATTGTGTGTGTTTTTGTGTTTGTTTTTTTTTTTTTTTTTTTTGAGGTGGGAGAATATCAAGGGTAAGGAAGTAAGAATACACGCTGGATATCACAAATTAAGCCGCTTTTTCTGAACACCAAAAGTGTAATATGAGAGAAATATAACTATTATTGGTCTTACTGGATGTTATATATAGGTGGCCTTAGTAAGACCTTATATATACTGTATATATGTATATATATTTGTTTTTTAATATATAAATAATACATAAATAATACATAAATAAGCCAAAACAAAAAAAGAAATGATGACCAATCCTGCTGAGCGCTAGCTCCTTAGGCGACCATAAATATATATTGTATATTGCTTTTGAGTACACAAGTTACACAATAATGGTCTTATACGTAAACAAATACATACACAAATAAATACATATACTATTAGACGGTTGTATACAGTTTAGGAAAGACCTCTATCAATCAGAGGAGTTAAAGTCATCCCAATAATCCCAAGATCGACCTATCCATAAATTTACGAGACGCGACAACTTAACCCTTCATCGCCACTACGTATAATTCATCATATTCTGGTTACCATAAGACGATTTTCTTTAGTGTGTAATCTACCTATACGACTCAACTGGGTAAATACGATCTCAATAAACCCTCTTAGTAACATAGGTCCTTCTTAACCTGCATAAAATTATCTAATTACAGCCAGAATCAAAGGTAAAAAGGATTTTTTTTCTTGACCCGTTTCTGCCTCATGTTTAACCCCATTGCTTTTGAGATTTTAAGATGTTCGCCACATTTCTGTCAATTTTAAGACATTCCGTGCCATTTAGGTGTCGATTCTTTCCTGGCGAGCGATATCGAGCCTGTAATTTAAGAGAAACCAGCCTTTGGCCGGGATATTTTTCTACTGAAAAGTGTACACATTTTTCTTGAAAAGGGCTCTAGGGGGTGTAATATTAAGCTTGATGGTGGTCTAGGGAACAAACTAAAAACCTCCCCTTAAAGAACACGGGTCGTCAGCTGGCCAGCAAGGGACTGGGGTTCTGGAAAAGAGGTGCCAGTCTTGACGTTATTCTTGACTTATGCTAGCTTAACAATCCATTCGGGTTGATAGCCTTAGAAGTCCATTTTCATTTTCCTGGCCAGCGCATCGACGTTAACGCAGACTTACCCCTTTGAGTACCAGCGACGTGAGTTATATTTTATTCTAGCTATATTGTGATGA
>JAGKTK010052635.1:0-11472 GCA_018397895.1 Paralithodes camtschaticus
TTTTTGGAAGGCTTTTTTTATGGTCATGCTTCCGTGAGGCCTATCGCGTTCCCTATAGGAAGCCTTCCGTGAGGCCTATCGCGCTTGCCGGGTTAAGGATACCCCATTATCGCAGATTAACTTTGGAGGGTATAGGTGTTTTTGTTAGCCGGCATATAAGTTCAAGGGTTTGGATCTAGCGTACCGTTGTTGCAGTGTCCTATTACTAGTCCAATCATTAAGTGCCCTTATTTTATTCGTAGCCCCGGTCGTAACACTCACAATTGGTAATGCCCCCTGCTGGCAACATAGATGATGATTACAATAAGTCCTGGGCGGGGTGAGGGTGGTCAGAGCCCTCCCTCTGTTGTCCATCGTGGTCCGTGGATCCATCCGGATCCCTAGCCTAATTAGGGGGATGGATATAGATTCCGGGCATACGGTCATCATGTTTACATAGGGCGATCGCCGCGGTTAACTTCGCGTCTATTTTGACGGCGATTATTTTTGGTTATTTGCCCCCTGCTGGCAATATGATGATGACAATATGTCATGGGGGGAAAAATAAGAAAAATGCATCAGGACTGCTCAGAAACACAAGATATAACCAGGGCTGGGTGCGTACCTATTGGACAGAGCCCACATACCAGAAACCAATAGGTACCGGTACGCATTTTTTTAAATGGCTGCCAGAGAGTCTTAAGCCACATTAGGCTACATGACATTCTAAGGCCACCTCTACTACAAGGATGGATAAGAGTCACTTTTCGCTGAAACTGTCCGAGTACCATCCAACTCCATTTACCCCAAGGGTGGTCCAGAAGGTACGCAGTGCGTGGTGCCCTGAATGTACGCGCGTTCCTAATTCCTATTGGGCACCACGCACTGCGTACCTACTGTATTGGTTTTCACAAAAAAAAATCCCTTCACAGATTATGTCTTTTATCTTTTTCTAATTGAAAAATACAACATTTTTGGTGTAAGTTATCCACTTCCTAAAATAAAATGTCATTTGATAAATGCCGTTTGATAAAGTGCGTACCTTTTGGTGTTTGGTATGCGGGCTCTGTCCAATAGGTACGCACCCATCCCTGGTTATATCTTGTGTTTCTGAGGAGTTCTGATGCATTTTTCTTATAAACTCAAGCTCTCACTTAGATTAATCCTTTTTACTAACACATATCCTTCTCAAACTGCATAAAATCGTCTAAATATAGCTAGAATAAAATTTTATAGAAGTTGCTCGTACAGAAGGGGTTGAGGATAGATACATAGGTTTATTATGCTGGTAAAGTATATACAATTTTTATGCACAATCGCACAGTTCAGAGGCACGTGAAAATCCTGATTTAGGCCTCAAAACTAATGTTTTTTTTGTTTTTTTTTTTTTTTTTTTTTTCTATATTCCAACTACTCCCTCTCGGGCATAGGCTGATAGCCTTTACACTCTACCGCTTAACACGGTGAGGCCCGTGAGGTCTTGTTCCAGTCTAGGGAGTGAGACATGCGAAGCACCTACCGAAACCCTGGCCGAACCCTCTCAAGGTGTTCCTTTTCACACATTCACACTTATATGATAGGCTATACATATTATATATAGAAGAATACCGTATATTTATATTATTTCTATGATCATTATTGTGTTTGTTGTGTTTCCCCAGGCAGGTCCGGATGTGATGAGTGACGGAGGGGAGGAGGAGGTGGAGAGTGTGAGAGCAGTACTGGTGGAGGTACAGTTGGGACAATTCTTCACCAGAATACGGGATGATCTACAAGTACGCTGTTATGAGTTGCTCAGTATATCGTTGTTATTGTCATCTTTATAATCACTAGTAGAATTATCGTCATCATTAGCAGCAGCAGTATTATTGTCATTTTTAACATAAGCATTGTAATCATGAATATCACCACCACCAGCATCACCGTTCATCATCATCATCAACAAGGAGGGGAGGTGGAGAGTGTGCGAGCAGTACTGGTGGAAGTGCATTAGGTTGATTTTTCGCCAGGATATGGGATGATCTACAGAGCTGCGTTCAGCCACAATTTGCTCTGCAATATGTATGGCAGCATATTGCAATGTACCAACTGGCCTGTGTTGCCAGACACAATAAGGTATTGAGTAGCACAAGAAAGAGAGAAAAGTAAGGATTTGGTTATTGTATAGGCTACTTGGTTGCATTCATTTATGGATGCAGTCAAATTTGTAGTGCCTCATTATACAGTATCTTCTAGTAATGTCTGGCAGTGGCCAGTTTGTACACTACAATATGTTGCTTTGTGTATTGTCACTGAATGTAACGCAGGTTACAACCCAAGAGTGAAACGTTACTCTCAAACTTTCTTCTACTCAACAGCTGAGCTCTGGAACTCTCTCCCAGAATCAGTCTTTCCCTCTTCCTATGACTTAAATTGCTTCAAACTCCGTGTGTCCAGGCATTTTGGCTCGAACGTCCCTTGATTTTGGCCCTGTCACTCTTTCAACTATGGGGGAGGCACTCGCTATAGGCAGTTATGCCTTTTGCCTCCCTCAATCACATAGAAAAAAAAAAAAAAAAGGTACAGTGTCATGAGTCACTCACTATATCATCATTGTCATCATTATAATCACCAGTACCATTGTCAGTATCATTTCTTAGCACGTTTCTTTGGCACAGTGGATATGCACTTGTGCATTGGAAATTATCCTTATTGACTAAATTAGTCTAGATTTGTTCAGGAAGATTTTTTCAGGTAGATCCTTCTCATCTACGGTGGCATTTATGTCTAAAAGGATATGGATTTGTACCACATAACTTAAAAAGGATCATTCCATTTTTCATAAGCATACAATTATCGATACTAAAAATGGAAGCATCAATGAAAATCGTTGGACATAGTGTGTGTAAATTGGTTTGAGATTTTAGTGTTATGGTACCAGTATTATTTTTATAAGTAAACCCCCAACTTGAAAGAGCATTGGCTTGCTTCATTGTATACTGGTATACATTTCATGTGTTTTTTACAAATTTGTAGTATTTGTAGTGATTTACCATTATCATATAGCTTTTTTGAAGAGTTTGTTTTATAACTTACCAGTACAGTAAATAAAAAAAAAAAAAAAAAAAAAAAATATTATGTTACCTCCACCAACCGACTTTACTCCTAAACTCAATTAATAAAATCAACAAATACATGTGGCAGTCCAGGGATTCGAACCTAGGATAGCAAATTTCTATGAGCGCTAGTGAACCTTGGAATTCAATACATATTCCATTTTCACAGATAACCCGACTAAGCCACTTTGAATATGTACACCCGGAGGACCTGGAACGCGTCGGCCTGGGGAAGCCGGCCGCCCGACGTCTGTTGGATTTGGTCAGCAAAAGGCGAGCGGCAGCCAAACGACGCAACCTACTGTCTAAGATCCTCGCTACTGGTAGTAACTCCACACTTAATAAACACAGACAACCTACTGAAGATGAACAGTCCTTGGGCCTTACCTGCTTGATTCCAGAGAAGGTTGGTACTGTAGGAAGAACTTATTTTTTGTGCATTATTATTACCTACTACTGTACATACATACTGTACAATGGTTTAGTTTTGTTTTCCATTATATGCATTGTAACGGTTCAGACGGAGTTGCCTTTCCGCAGTTACACTGTAGTAGAATGTAATACTGTACAACAAAGTCCTGCCACAACGCCACCCCATTATGTCATCATTGTGACTGATATTGGGATAGTGCTAACCGTGCCTCAACAAGACTCAACAAAGTCCTACTGTAGCATTTATTATTATAATTACTGTACTATAATCACCTCCCCTCCACCAACGAAGTTGGACGGAGGTTATGTTTTCACCACTGTCTGTAAACAAGATATCTCAAAAGTTATGAACTGCTTTTCACAAAATTTGTTGGGCAGATAGGATATGCGCCAAGGAAGAAAATATTTAATTTAGGAGGTGATCCGGATCACGTGTCACACTGGTGCCATTGTTATGCACTTAAATGTTTTTGTGACAAAGCCAGAAAAGGCGGAGGTATGCACTCTACAGAGTGCCCCTCTAGTTGTCATATATTATTTCTGTAATACTATAAATATTATTATTATGTATTTATGATGTTATTGATATACCGGTAATTTTATTTGTTCAAACCACTAGACATAAGCGGTACCGCACTTAGTACATGGGAGGCCCGGGTTCGATCCCCCCGCCAGAGTGCTGTTGGTTTATGACTTACAGGTAGGTCTTTCCATACCCTTAGCTGCAATGGCAGACATTAGAGGTGCGGTAGACCGGTGTCCCATGTACACATGTATATGGTAGCACATGATCAGCAGAACAAGCTGATTGCACTAGTTACAGATTACATTCACATCTACAGCCATTCCAACAGTACAATAATATTCCACATGCACCCCCACAAACTGTAGGCTACATTAATTCCTAACAATCAAGACATTAAATGAAACCACTTTAAGTGAAACATTTAGTTATTGTAATTTTAATTGCAATTTTGGACCATTTTTGTTAAATTTACAATTTAATAATGAAGTATAGCAACTTTGATTGAATTTTATTCCCTAATTAATTAAGTGTAATTATCAAGCAACTTTTAATCAGGCTACTTCAAGTGAAGAGTGCCTGTACATACCCATACCGAAGGGCGACACGCTCATCGGTGCCACTTACAGGTGGCGAACTTTACAATAGATAGAATGCTGACAGATTGCATTTGTTACTGCAAGTTTTTCCCCCTCCAGAGGCAAAAAAAAAAAAAAAAAATTTGAGTGGCAGAACAAGAGGGAGTGACTTGAGATATATGTACTGTATGTATGTATATACTCAGGCACATACCCATTGCTGGGGGAGGCAGACTCGAGACAGAGCCCGAATAGAAACCTTTATAGTTCCAATTCTTAGGGTCCGGGACCACTTTCGTATTCCCTCGCCCCTTTCTCTATCTCATTGAGTAGGATAATTTTACAAAGGGAGGAGGACTCCTAGCCCCCAGACTTAAGATGCCGGTACATTTACCATATTACTGGCAAGGAAGAAAGCGATTCATTTTAATGCAATAGTACTTGTTTACTTCATATAATTTCTTTTGACTGTTAAGATATTGGAGTAACACTGGTATCATTAAGATATAGAAATACTTCCATTTCTCACCCCTAGTAGTACTACGCTCCTTGTCTCGGTAGGGGGGCTTCGGGGCCGGCGACTGGAGCTTGATGGGGGAGGGTTATTGCCCTTCCCCTCAAGCTTTTCGTCGTCAGCTTGACTAATTTTGCGTAGTTTTTCTTTTCTCTTTTTATGTTTTTCCCCTTCTGTTCTTATTTTGTCTCATCTGGTTGTCCTTCGGGCGACCTATATCATATGCCACCCTGTACCCTGTCGGGCCCTCTTACTTGGCCTGACTAGGTTGTTGGCTCCCGACCTGGTTTGTCTCTTCGGCCGCTGGTGTGGTCGAGCCGACTCTATTTCCCTCAGTAGTGCCCCCCCCCCCCTTTTTTTTTTTGGCTTCTCGCTGTGAATTTGTCTTCCTTAGTCCTTATCTCTCATTTTTCGCCCTTGATCACTTCTTCATTGGTGCTGCAGTGTAGCAGTTCTTGCATCATCCTTCGGCCCTGCCCTATAAGAGTTCTGGGGTGGAGCTCATGTGGTTTGGCTAAACTGATGACATGACGAGAAATGTCTGCGTGTCTTCACCTTCCTAGATTTGTTCATCTCCTGCTCTTCCCTGTCTAACTCATCTTGATTAGTAGTCCATCTTGTTCTAATCCTTCGGGCCAGCCCTATGAGACTTCTTTTAGGGAACTCAGTGGTCTGGTTAACCCTTCTGACCCTTCTCCCTCCTAAGGACAGTGTCAGGTACCCGGGCGATTTGGCCGAAAAACGTCTAGGCCTAGGCTACCGTATCTTTGTTATTTTAACTGCTAGAATTTCCCCACGCATCTATAAACGTAGTGCGGGTTCCAATCTGTAGACTGGCGTTGAGTAGAGCTCTGTAAGTCAACTGGTTCAGTTGTGATGACGATTTCCGTGGAGCGAATTTTTCCGCGATGTTGACAATATCGGAGCTTTTCAGACACTAATTTCGTCATACCATACAACAACAACATTGATCCAACATCTCCTTCTTGTTTTCGGAGGTGCGGTGACGCAATGACCGGCTTTGTTTACATGCGTCGGACGCACAGCGTTCAGACCAAGCTGAATAGGCTTTCAAGCTTACTGCCTGTTATAAGGACACCCGGGGTCCTGCACAACTGCCGCGGTGTCCTTATAACAGGACAGCCGGGCTGGAAGGGTTAAACTAACTTATTTGAAGATTTTTTTTTTTTTATTTCTTTATAGAGTAATCTCATTTGTTTTGTTTATGCATTATTTTCTCTTGTCTTTGCAGGATATTGTCCAAGAATGCAAGATTGGTGATGGGAGCTTTGGTGTAGTGCGCAAGGGAGTGTGGACAACTGCCAATGGACAAACCAAAGAGGTCAGTAGGAATGGAATGACCAGAAAAGATTAATTATATTAAGGTGAAAGAATAGATTAATATAAGCCATTAAGTTAGTCTAGGTTACATTATGAGGCTGAGTTCAATTGGCATGGTACAGTCGGATGTATAAATTAAGTTACACCCATCAGTATTGAACCCAAACGAGATACAGTCAGGACCCCCAATTCGCGAGAATAGGGGTGACAGGAGGCATCGCGTATTGTGAATTCGTGTATTGTGGAACTAACTTTAAATGGGAATAATTAGATTGGGTGACATCTCTCAATTATGGCCTATTTTCGACATTTTTGGCTCTACAGTACAGTCTATATCTTATATATAAGAAGAACAATGAATAAAAATATGAAACCTTACTTTAAAATTAGTAGTAGATAGGCTAGGACTAGGACCGTAGGACTTCACGATTTTCTCCAACTTCTCCCTCCCTGACCAAATCGTACGAACAGTTTACTCTGACAAGCCTATTGCACAGTTTCCTTCTCCTTTTTTCTTGCGATCCAACACTTCCACCTTCATTTTGTGTGTTATCTTCTTATATTGGCGTGGCATGGCGAAAAAAGTGGCAGGCACTACAAACGTTTGGTCACTCCGCACGGCTATGAGCGCTTGAGCGGGACTGTGGGAGGGAGGGAGGGAGGGTAAGCGGGAGGGAAGGCAGGCGTATGCCCGTCTTCTTCTTTTTTCGGAGCTACTCCTGGGCCTCGTGAAACGTAGACGTGCTCGCGTATCAAGCGGGAATAGCGGATTTGGCCCCTTCTTAGCTCTCGATTCGTGTATTGTGGTACCACCTCGCGTAATTAATATTTAATTAATTAATGTTATTTTCGAGGGGTAACTCGTGTATTAGGGTTTTCGCGCATTGTGGAATCGTGTATTGGGGGTCCTGACTGTATAGTGCTATTATATATCGCAAAAGCTTAAGAAATTTGGCGGTTCAAAGATTTAATAGGTTTAACTTAATACAGTACAGTATATACATACAGTATAACTACACCTTCTGCTCTAATCTATTACTATGTATCAGGTTGCAGTGAAGATTCTGAAGCAAGATGTGCTCCATGTTCCCGGTGCCCTGGATGACTTCATCAGGGAGGTCCAGGCCATGCACCACCTGTCACATCACAACCTCATTCAGTATGTATAACACTATCTATTGTTTTCATCCCCGAGGGACTGGTTACGAAAAATTGTATAATGCACTAGGCTAGTTTTATTCTTGTTATTGTGGTTTTCAAAATATTAATTGTGACGTTAAATATATGTAATTTAAATATTTAAAATTACAATTTATATAGACCTTGTCCGGAAGTATTACATCTGAGGTGAAGCCATAGATTTCAGGGGCTGATGAGTGATTGGTGCTTCTGAATGCTTGTGTGCTTGCTATTTGTGGGTGAACTGTTATATATGTTCTCCTGTCACCTCTTTATCCTTTCTTGTGTCTTGCTAATACTCCCTACCCCTTGTGGGAGTAAGGGCTGACTACTGACTGATTGACTTAAACATTTGTGCTGGTATTTGTGTGGCGGGAGGCTAGGAATCCTTCTCTCCTTGTAATATTCACCTATTAGACGAGACAGAGTAAGGGGCAAGGGAATGCGAAATTCTTCCTGGACCCTAAGAACTGGAACTTTAAATGTTGTTTCTGTTCGGGCTCTGTCTCAAGTCGGCCACTCTCAGCTATGGGGTATGTGCCTGAGTATATGCATACATACATTTGTGTGGTGGGCTGGATATGTCAGAGTGAGGGTTGGTGTCCTATACTTCCCATAGCCAGTTCTGACTTTACCTTTTTCATCATTCTTATGTATTTATTTTTGTTTTTTTTCCCCTGAGAGTGGTGAAGGCAGTTGGACCATAATAGTGTGCCCCATGGTTCCCTAGTGTCATACTCTCACAGGGCACTGGCACAAGTCAGCCTTTCTCTTTCTGGCATAGGGATGTAGTGACCCCACCGCCCGCCACTTCGGTAGTGCAGTCAGTCTCTGTAGCGGTTACGGTAATTTCTTGTTATTGCCTTATTGTAGCACGGTTAAAGCTGGTGTGGTGCGGATTCGCCAGGTGCAAGTGCTTCATCGGGACTTTCTTGAGTCTTGCTGAGACACTGATAGCACTATACCAACATTAGCCACTGTGATGACATGATAGGGATGTGTTCTAGCAAGCCTTTATTGTATAGTACAGTACAGTACTGAGTACTATATTACAGTAAAGAGACTGAAACCGCACGCTCTGTGGATAAAGCAGTCTTTAAACTTGTATGTATGTTATTGTATGCATGTATTCCTAATTTTGGCAGTGAGAAAAGTGCAAAGATAAGACAAATACTTAAATGGTGAATGCTGAATTAAGGCCTACGGTAGTTACCTGTATGGTACGCAGAGTTGGGTCAGTTAAGTTAATTAACTACTTTTTGCCGAGTAACCAACTAAGTTAATTAACTTTTAACTTAACTAGTTAATTTTGAAAAATGGGTTAACTTAACTGAACTTAATTGAAATATCTTCAAAATTAATCGGTTAACTTCAATTAATTTCCGATTAATTTTCCCTTATTCCATGTTTTCAACTCTGTGTCTGTGATGGGAGTCTGGGAGAGGAGAGCGAGGTGTTAAATTCAACACTCACGCGCTAATGTCTAGTCTAATCCTACGATCGTTTTGTCGGAATAGTATACCTTTTCCATATTTCCTTAGTCTGTCTCTTGCGGTAAAAGTGTCACAAGGAGTTACAAATAATAGTTAGTATCTCAAAGACCTTGCAGTCCATTCCGGAGAGATACTCGAAGAGGAAAGAGAGAGATTATCTAGTGCACTACACTCATTGCATTGTGCAAAATACTATCTACACACTTCTTGAAATGTTCTACTGAAGAACTGTTTACAACTTTTGAGGGAAGTTTGTTCCAGGTAGAACAGATCTTATATGTAATAAAGTCTCCACAAATACTAGTGATGAACCTCTTCAATTCTAACTTCCAGCCTTGGTTGCGTGTTGTATTCATATTGAAACTAAACATAGAGAGAGAGAGAGAAAAAAATAAAAAAAGAGAGAGAGAGTGTAAATTAGTAATTTACTCTTAATTATTTTGATACGATTGTATTATTTATTGTAGACCTATTGTTTCTAATGCAAAGATATGAATATACATATGGATATGTAGAAATAAAGTAGAAATGATAGGAACAAGATCAAAGTTGGCAGAACATTAGGGGTCCTTGGTTGGGGTGGAGTTGGTAGGGTAATTATGGAGGATTCACACGGTCAATTTATTCCGGTTTCTTTTCTCATCAACTCTGGTGACTTGTCTATTTGTTTCGGAATTCATGTTTCATTAGAATCCAGCTAACTATTTCCATCTAACGTTAGTATTTATGCTGATACCTATGATAAATGAGTTCCAAAATGCTGCAAGAAAAAACAAATCGTATAACTCGGTCCTAAAGTGAGGTTAAGTGTTCGTGTGACTCGGCCCTAAGGTGAGTTAGAGGCAGTGAACACACACACACACAAACACGAGGGGTCGGGGGTTCAATCCCCGGCCGGGCGGAGACAAATTGGGCTTGTCTCCTTTCATGTGTTAGCCTCAGTTCACCTAGCTGTAAATAGGTACCTGGCGTGGACGACGTTGTGACGTCCCATCTGGGGTTGGCAAAAATGGTACAAGGCGAGATGGGTATCATATGGTTCACCTAAGCTGATGGCTACCTAAGCCTTCGGGCGAGACGGTACCGTCTATAGTGAGAATGGTACCATACAGATCCACCCTAAGCCTTCGTTTCCGATGTCGCCAATTGGCTAAAATACAGACTACACACACATCCACAGCCATTCCAACAGTACATAAAACACTTAACATGCATTTCACGCAATACATTCCCAGTTAAGGAGGCGCGATAATAATGAGCTTAGCTCGCATTGCGTGGATTCCCCTTGACGAACAAGTAACTGAGTAACTGAGTAACACACACACACACACACACACACAGGATGGGTAGACTGTGCCTACCTAGACTTTAAAAAGGCATTTGACAAAGTTCCACACAAGAGATTGCTGTGGAAATTAAAACATGAGGGAAAAGTAGGAGACAAACTGCTGAAATGGATGGAGAGCTACCTTAGCGGAAGACAGATGAGAACAACAGTAAGGGGGAAATCGTCAAACTGGACTCAAATTACGAGTGGGGTACCACAAGGATCTGTTCTAGCCCCAATCATGTTTCTAATATTTGTAAATGACTTGCCTGAGGGACTAACAAGCTACATGAGTATGTTTGCGGACGATGCTAAGCTGCTTAAAACGATCAGAACCCAGGAGGATTGCCTTGAGCTCCAAGCAGATTTGCAAAAGATCCATGAATGGAGCATCAAATGGAATATGGAGTTCAATGCAGGGAAATGTAAGACTCTAGAAATGGGTAAAAGCAAGTACAGACCTAGAAAAGATTATAAACTAGGAAACGAAGTGATTCCCAAAGCAGAAAAAGAAAAAGACTTGGGGATAGAATTTAGGGATAACATGTCTCCAGAAAGCCACGTAAATAAGATAGTGAGAGAATCACTGGCATTATTGGCAAATATTAGGATGTCTTTCAATTATCTTAATGAAAACACCATGAAACAAATAATAACGGCAATAATAAGACCCAGGATGGAATATGCATCTGTAGTGTGGTCCCCTCACTTGAAGAAACATATCCACAAAATTGAGAGGGTACAGAGAGCAGCTACGAGGATGATCCCAGGTTTGGAAAATTTGGAGTACCAAGAGAGGCTCGAGAGATTGAATCTACCTACACTGGAACAGAGAAGGAAACGAGGACAGCAAATTCAGATATATAAATGTGTTAGAGGTATTGACAAAATCGACCAAGAAAACTTCATAGAGAGGGATGGAGGTGAGAGGACAAGAGGTCACAGCTACAAACTAAAAGTGCTAAATAGTAAATCTGATCTGAAAAGTAAAAGATTTCCTACCAACTCGAT
>JAGKTK010052636.1:0-11472 GCA_018397895.1 Paralithodes camtschaticus
GGAAAAAATGTGTTGCCCTCCAAAATTAAACGTTTGACTTTCAACCGGCCCAACTTTACAGTTAGTTGAATCCAGTTGAGAGAGCCGACCAGAGATTCCCAGACTCTCCGTGTCGTAGTCAGACTGTCAAGAAACAGAAACAGTTTCTTGCGAAACCTGTTACGATTGTCCACACTCTGACTCAGAGTGAGAGCAGCTGTGTCCCAGACCAGCCCTATCCACTGAACTACTCGTGAGGGAACAAGGTTTTACTTTACCAGGTTTACCTTGAATCCTAGAGTTTTTACACGAGTTAATGTTATGTTGACATGACTTATGCATAATTGTTCCGTCTTCGCCACCACCAGCCAGTTGTCTAGATACCACAAAATCCTTATCCCTTGTTGCAACAAGGGCATCAGGGCTTGCCGGACTTATTTCGTGAATATGCGAGGTGCTAGGTTTAAACCGAACGGCATCCTCTGAAAAACATAAGTCTGATGCATGATTCTTAATGCTAGAAAACGTTGAAACCGTTTGTTTACCGGGACGTGCCAATACGCGTCCGACAGGTCTAAAGAACACATCCACCTTTCCGGCGGAAATGTTAGCCTGATCTGATTCACTGTCAGCATCCAGAAGGATACGTTGTGAATATGGAGGTTCAGATAAGACAGGTCTACGACCGGCCTCATCTGAACACTGTCCCTTTTGGGTACCAGAAAAAGTTTGGATGTAAAAACTGGGTAATTTTGGGGGACCGGCATGATAACATTCTTGGCTACCATCTCTTGGATCAGTGACTCCACCTCTAATGAAACAAAATTTGCCTTTGTCGGCTGACATAAGCGAGGTCGCCGGAGCCACTGCCAGGTGATGCCTTTGCGTGCCACCATCCTTGCCCATGTGTTTAAAGGCCATGCGCGATGATTCGCCCGGAACGACCCAGTTAGCAGACAAGGGTTCGCCGGCTGGACTACCCCCTGATCCACTCGCCGGGAGATCGGCCCTGGGAGTGAGGGAGACCTTAGTTTTTTGGTGGTGGTGGTGGTGGAAGTTTAGACGACTGGCCGGGTTTTGGCTGGAGACGGGCCCTGACCCGGTCTTTGATACCTCTGTCCTTTATGGGTACCTGAAGACTTTCCTTGCTTGTATATGCACTGACCTTAGGTGGAAGAGGATTTAGGCAAATGAAAGGATTTCGCCCCACCAGACTGAGCTTTAGGGACTGGTTTGGGCTTGGTAAAAGTGAAAGCAGGTTTCTGAGACAGGGCAGGACTGTGCTTCAAGGCCTGAGCCATGTTAAACACCGTCCTCCACACCTCCGGGGACATTAAAGAGGCAGTTAGAACTGGGGACATTACTACTTGATTAGCAATCCTATCCGGGAGCTTTCGGACTAGAGACATCCTTAGATCTTGTCTTGCCCGCACCGCCTCTAACAAGGCCGTGCGTATATCTCCTTGTGACTGAATAGAAGTTTGGAGAAGAAACCGTCTAGATAGTTCGATTGCCTTTCGAACTTCTGTGTCCGCGATAGCCTGAGCAGATCTTAGCATTGATTTTGCTACTTGTTGCGTAACAATATACTCAGAAAATAGTCTGTACGCCTTACCCCATAGCCTAAACTCCCGGTCTAGGTGAGCAGTGGAAGGTGTAGAGAACGGATCTTTAAGCTCGCATAGATTAATTTTAGGGGCAGCTAAAAAGGCAAAGAGAGCAGAGGGAACTCCGCCGGCAGAGTATACTGGGAGAGAGAACCAAGAATGGCTCTCTTGTGGAATTTGGTGTGAAGCTTTAGAAGTGAATGTGGTAGCAAAGTTTTGCACCTCGACTTCCCAGTCCACCCAAGGTCCCAGACCCAATTGCTCCACCTTCAAAACTGGATTTGCGGCTGAGTCAGTAAACGTCTTTAATCCCAACTCAGGGGTTAGAGCTGACAGCGCTTTGATATCATTGAACCCATCATGTTTTGTCCAGTCCGAAAACAGTTTTGAAGCTGACGCAGGGGGTAGGGCAGGTGTAGAAGAATATACAAAATACTCATGATGATAATAGTTGGGGACGGCCTTAATACTAACATCAAGTACATTTCCCAGCATATCTAGAGCCCTTAACTTCCTAGATTTATTTATTTGGATTACCCACTCTCGTGGTACCGGAAGCTCCCCTTGACATAGTGGACTGTGCTACCTCTGGCTTTGTTGGTACCAATGATACCCACGAATCGTCTGGCCCGTATAAGAGAGGCATAGCCCCTTTTCTGATCGGGGCTTTGTCTAAAGGGGGAGGATTTACGTCTGCTACTACTCGCACATTGGAAGTAGTTAGTGCCGCCGAAGTTGGCCTAGTAAAAATAGTAGGTGATACAAGGGGAGTGAGCGGAGTTTGTGTCAAAGTAACGGAAGTAGCCAGAGGTCGGACAGTCGATGTTGGCGTGGGAGCTCCCAGACCAACCATAGGAGGCTCCGGTTGCTGGCCAAAAAACTTAGTTAAAGCACTCGCTAATAACCCATCAATCTCATCCGCCGTGACAAATTGAGCAGATGAAGAACTATTAGGTGAAATATCCCTATTCTGAGAGTTATCTACGTTACCCACCTCAGAAATAATTGACCCATCATCCCCTGCCTCCGGTCCCTCCTGAGAGGATTTCGCCGAGGCTGGGGCCCCTTGCCATGTTAAGTCAGGGATGGAAGACGGTGTCTCCGCGTCCCGGTGGACTTCAGCCACTACCTGAGTTGCCTGAGACGGCAGAGAGCTGTCCCGCCATGGCTGGGAGTACCTCCAAACTCCCCGGCCTTGGTCGGAACTTACTTGTGAGCCAGGCCCCACCCCAATGACTGAGCCCTCACTCGAGCCCTCTAGCGGGTTATCACTGCCGGGAGAACCCTCTAAATCTAAAGTGAGAATATTACTTGGGGACACTATGTCCGCCGGAATATCCCCGACCACAGTCTCTGACTCCTCTTCCGACCTGTCATATTGGAATTGAGACATGTCGGGAGTAGAGGCAGAAAGCGAGGTTCGAGGCTCCGGCGAACGCCGGGAGGACTTTCGTACATCAGACTCTTTTTTAGAAGATTGTGACTCCGCCTCGACTTTGATGTATCACTAGAACTGTCCTTGGTCTTGTCTGTCTTACTCTTCTTCCGCGAAGGTGAAGTCGAGTGACTATGTGTCTGCTTTCTGAGAGGAGACCGTGACCTGGACCTAGATCTTGATTCCGAAGTTGTCGCCGGGGGAATCGGCTCTCGCGGTCTCTTAGATGTGCCGGGGGAGGGAAGAAGCTCTTTAACCAGCCCAGTCTCTGCCGGCTTAGTTACTTTACTTCGGGAAGGAGGACGTTTAATTGGGGGGTACTGAACCAACAAATGGTCCCACAGAATTACGTTATCACACTGCAATGCTTTATGAGCCACTGCAGTCGCATAATTAGTAAGAAGTTGTCTGACCTCGCGTAATGCAACCGCCGCGGCCAGATTGTCGTGTCTGTAATACTTTAATACCCAGCTGACTACAAAAGGTACAATTCTTTGTTTTCCACAAACCCCTTGATCGGTCCAAGCATTTGACACAACGAATGCACAGAGTGTGCTCAAAAATAATGATTCCGGAACATGAGGGCGTTGAGCAAAGAGCAAAAACAGGGGCTAGAGCAGCCATGGCAGAGACTGGTTAAAAGCTAACTCCCCCCGGGCCTCACCTGGTCCTCTGTGGACCCGCCGGAACTCCGCCCTGGAAAAAAGAAAATTTCCTGGAATTAATGCTCATAAGGTTACCCCAAAATGTTCTAACACAAGTGTTAATGAACCGCCGGGCAACGAGACGTATTATCCCACCATAACATCTCGTTACCCTGTAGGTTCATGTGTAAAGATTTGTAACTAACTTTACGTGTCCAAAAGATTTTAGAATATCCTCTGACATGATATAAAGATGAGCAGTTCTTTATAAGTGACACAGTCTTCCCTGTGATATAACGTTCACCGGGAACCCATAATAAGACGCCGGCCTCCTTATTATAACGCAGTTAGCTAGGTTAAGCCCATCTTAATCAATAGATCGCCGTGAGTTGAATGTCTTGATACCTAATTGTATCCCTCAATTGTTAGGCTATTCCTACCGAATTGCAAATCCGTGATTCCCACCCTCCCGAGGTTCAATCGCCGGGTGAAAATTAATAGAAGAGTTAACCCCAATTGTTCCTATCCCCACTTCTTTGCAAAAGATCGCCGGGGTGGAAAGACTACTCAAACAACACAGCCCAGTTTTTCAACGGCTTTGCAAAACCGGAAAAAACTATAGTCAACAGGTGTCCGCATGAACCCCTAGTTGAATCGGGTAAAGCCCTTCTGCCGGGAAACACACAGTAAGCCTGAACACAGGCCCCACTACAGAGACGCAGTTCTGGAGAGCCCTCAAGCCACCACTCGCCGGGGGAAACTAGCCTATTTTAACCACGCGTGATTAATACTCGGCAACCAGCCGGATTTTCTCGGTGCAATCGAGAAAACCCGCCGGAAAAGGCAACCCACACCCACCAGACGCAATCTGAGAACCAGCCGGGTTTTCACGGAGCAATCGAGAAAACCCACCGGAAACGGAAACCCACACCACCCAGCAGCAATTGGAGGTACACAAATAGTGCCTGGAATAAGCCAATACACAACTTAACCAGAACACACATGACACAGTAGTACATATTTATACAATAAATCAATAACACTTGTACATGTAAAAAAGCTACGAGAGGCTGGCTAGGCCTAAGCAGACGGAGTATCGCTTAAACATGTGGTAATAAAACAAAAAGCACTGAATATTATCACAACAGGAACAGCAGCCAACACACCTCGAAGAAATATACCCGGGAGAGGGAAGCACTGACACGGGACCTAGAAAAAACTTCACTAAGTGAAGAAAAATACGCTAGGAACGTCAGAAAACAAACAAATAAGGCAACTTCATCAGAAAGATAAAAAGAAGCCTAATCACGCGTAATTAAAGCCAACTAAATAACTAGGCTAGCTAATCCGCGAAAACGTTTCACGCGTCCACCCCGGGACCATGAGGGTACGCCCGAAATAGGCATCCCAAACACATGACCCAAAATACACTGAACTGCGGGCAGCCCGCCCATGACACCCCTGCTACGCATATCCTAACCTTACTCGATACATCCCAGAGTAAACAAATGAGAAAAAACTCACTAGGGACGCAGTAAATGCGGAACGAGCGGAGCGTGGGGAGACACGTCAGGGCAGGTTGAGCGCAGAGCTGAGAAGGAAGAATGACGCCTGAAGTCAGTGTCTGGTTAAAGATCCACACAAGTACATCCACGAAGTTATGGAAAGCTTATGAATAGTTAATCCTATTTTCTTTTTATTTGTTATTTTTTACGAAGTTTTTTCGTAGTGAGTACCCAATTTCATAATGACGAACCATGAGTGAGGTTGCGTGCGCTCATGATGAAGGCTACTAAATTTTTGATGCTCTGCGCGGTAGATTCAAACTACGGTAAATGAGTGTTTGAAGAGGGTGCCTTATGTAATAGGCATAATCGTCAATGATGGAGGGACCACTAATAAATATAGCTTTACAGCAGCATGATGCCCCCGAAGGCCAATAGCAGATGGTTATGTTTATTCAAGGCCTTATTACCAGGGTGTAAGGTAATAGAAAGTGCGTCCTACCTGTCACCTTAAATGAAAAAGGGGGGGGGGGGGGGGCACGTTAAGTCCAGGTCAAGTTGGCAGGGCACACAATCCGGAATGGATAACAAGAGTGCTATTACTGCACTAGATCTGTTATATAACAATATCTATACGTTATTGCAACTATAAATGCATGACTTTATTTTAATTATAATTTTGTGATATACAATTATCAGTATTCACACCTCAGTAGTTCTGTCTTTCCGAGATAAGGCTTCTTATCAGTATTCACACCTCAGTAGTTCTGCCTTTCCGAGATAAGGCTTCTTTAATGGTACCCGCCTTATACATCTTTTTCTTACGACTATACTCTTATAATTAGACACATGTCACAGTTTTCGGTTGGTCTTCCTAATAGATTCTCGCGGTTTAGCGTGATGAGCATATGTAGGTCCCTCCACCGGTCGTGATATTCTAGGCACTTACGTCATTGACGTAAGGAGCCACCAATAAATTACAGTTTTGACAACCCGTAAGGGAAGGAAGGAAAAACTAATATTTATTGGTGGCTCCTGGAGTCAATGACGAAAAGTGCCCTCCCACCATCCCCTTCCCATACACATGCTCAACTTGATATTACATTAGAGGAAGTCCCTGAGAGGGACAGATAACTAGCAAGTGTATGGGAAACAGAGGAAGATCAAAGAGCGCATAGGCGCGGTGTGTTCAAACTGTGTTAATTCTTTTCTTTTATTTCCTACTTTTCAGTGGCTCCGTTCCAATGACGTACCGTAGGAATGATTAAGGGGTACCCCCTATGATGATCTTGGTTGTCGACCGCCGTATCTAGGTGAAACCTGGGCTCAGAGGAGCCCGGAACGAGGCCATATTAACATAGGACCTTACGTCATCGACTCCAGGAGCCACCAATAAATATTAGTTTTTCCTTCCTTCCCTTATGGGTTGTCAAAACCGTATTATAGGTGCCTAGGTCATATCATACACAATGATTTGCAGGATAAAGGCGACATTGAATTCAGACTTAATACTTTTTACTCAAGTTTTAACACAATTTTACGGAATTTTAAACGTGTAAACACTGATACTTTTGTGTTTCTATAAAGTCATATTGTATGCCAGAGAATGGACTTTATTTATGGAATAATGAAACAACATTTAGATCCAAAATTTAAAAAGTATTTCAGGTTGACTTTTCTAATTCTTTTCGGCGTATGAGCGGGGCACCATCCTATGGCAGTAGTCATGTTGCGGCAGAGGAGTGTGGTCTATTATTGCTTCCCCATCACCTTGCACTTACACAAGTTCGATACTATTTTAGAATTAAACACTCTAGATGCTCAATTATTTCTCTAAATCTTCCATATTTACAGGAAGGATATTTCTACTCTTAAATGTATAAGCGTTTTGCAGATAATTACAATAGCGTGCTACATTTGTATGATTTTAATACAGTTAAATCCTGGATTCAGTGCGTGCAAGGTCACGAGGAACGTAGGGTGCCCGTGCACCTCTTGCCCAGAACATGAATTACTTTTTAAAATCAGTATTATTAGGATATTTATAACAGGCCTCAATATATGTGCTCGTATACTGAACATTTATGCATATATTTTATCTTGTTTTTTCTTTCTCTCGCGTTTATATTTGTTGGGAGATATGTCTATGTATTATATGTTATTGTGTAATGTATATTATGAAATAAAGTGAACTGAACTGAACTGAACTACTAAAAATAATGCTAATAATACTACTACTACTACTACTACTACTAATAATAATAATAATAATAATAATAATAATAATAATAAAAATAATAATAATAATAATATTGAAATACATTGATATCAGAGTTCAGATCATGTGTGTGCAGCAGGTTCGGAGTACGGTAAGGTAATCATGGGACCAAAACAATGTGGTGGGTCGAAAGTTACCGGAAAGGTCCCACATATATATAAATATATATATATGAGATGACGGGTTTGAGACGTATGCCAGAGCCAACGGTGCATCGAATAGCCAGCATAACCACACATTCCACACCTAAGCACCTGAGAAGACAGCGAGGACATCTACTAGAGTCCTCCATCCAACTGCATCTACCTAAGTTGGTCATACCCAGCAGTTTTCTCTCACACCGGCAGCCCTCAAGGAGAAGGGAGTGCTCTCCAAGCCAGTCACAAGCCGTGTTCCTCAGCCAACCACAACCGCCCTGGGACAGCCAATTAGAATCATCCTTCTACGTAGCCTCCACCAGGAGTGACGCCCTCTGTATTGTTCAACCAGGTTTGGAGTATACAGAACACTCCCTTATGCAATCTACTCACCAGCGCCCAGAATTTTACAGGGGCAAATGGACCTGAACAGTGCCTTGCAAACCTATACTTACGATGATATAAGCACAATCATCTATATATACAGTATATATATGCTAAGATAATTAGAAGACCTGCAACACAGTTGTTGCATTACAGGTTGTAAGTGTTTTATATTTATCACAGCAACCCAGGACCTTACAGTTGCTCCAGTGAATGTTTCAATGATACCTTGGAACCAGGCCCATGTTATAATACCTGAATTCCAAGGCTAGAATGTATATGTACCTCACAACAATCACTTTACCTCTTTTCTCAATACCCCTATAACTCCGAGTTAATTGACACCGGAGTCAAAAATAATTTAGCATAGGATCTCAGGAAAACCTGAGGAAAGTATGCAAAACTCACTGCACTAGAGTCTCTAGCCTCTGGGTCCTGACTCCACGTAATGTGTCTCCTTGCCTCCACCTTCCCTCCCCGGAAGCTGACCTGCTGCCTGTGCCTGGACCTAGGACCCCTGCTCAAGTGACGTAAACCGTCCTGAACCTAGGGCCCCTGCTCGAGTGACGTAAACAGCCCTGCAGTGCTGTCCACTACCCTTTACGTCGGCCAGACCAGTACTCTCGTCCCCTGCCCTCCCAGTACTTAAGTGTTTCTGTGTCTCTCTCTGTTGGTTATTGTTGTGAGGTATTGATTAGGTAAATATGTGAAACGTGTTGTGCTCTGATTTAATTGTGATCTGTGCCTTAGGGCACATACGTGCGTAAATCAATCATCCTTCTCAACTTGTGTTATTCTGTGTTTATTTTGCCTTTAAGCTTTGCTCTGTGTTAAAAACTATTTGCTAGTTTATAATTTACACATACGTTACATAACCGTGTTAATTATAATCTAGTCAGACCACACATTCGCAGATTTACTGATTACGTGTATTTTCATTTATTGTTTGTATGTTGAAGTCATAGTGTATTCCGTAATCAATCTTTTCTCATATTCTCCGTTTACCTAGAACCTACGCCCAATTTTCCAACGAGTGCATAGTGTAATTCCTTTATCCTTTCACTAATTAATCGCTTCTGAAGTATATTTTATAAACGTGCTTTTATGTGCTTGTGAATCTTGATGTTGTGATATTTCGAATACCGTGTTTAGGAATTCTTTCCTCATTGTTTCGTCTCACTTTCATCCACCATCCACCCTACACTAACTATACTTGTGTATTTTATTCCCATCGCTCTGTTAACTCGTTCAGAACCGATTCTGATACTGCCTGTTTTAGGTATCAAATGAGTAGGACTTCGTCGCTTACGCCCCATGTACTAACTATACCTGTGCATTTTATTCCCATCGCTCTGTTAACTTGTTCAGAACCGATTCTGATATTGCTTTAAATACCAATGAGCTAAACTTCGTCGTTAGTGCCAATTTAATTACTATAATTGCGATCTATTGATCGATATCTGTTAACCTGTTCTGATCCAGTTATTCGTACTAATTTTAGTGTTCATTATCAATTCTGAGCCTAGTGGGACTCAGTTAATTATTTTGTCTATCTTACCGTGTTGTCTCAACTACGAATATATCGTATCTTTAAATATTACATGTAGATATAATTAATACCATCAAGTAGAAGTAATAATCTCTATTTTTACTCTTGTCCAATTAACGTTATCACCTTGCGTTACATAAGCAAAATATAGAATGACAAATTCCTAAGCTTGGGTCGTTACCATAGCATATGTTCAAGTAATATGATTCCGTGATAAAATATAAATTCATCTTTCGAGTTACTTTATACTTCTCGTTTATTGCAAATAATAATCTCATTCCATTTCTGTACTCAAAATTAACATCGTATTCCTGCTAAGAATATAGTTGCACTAACTAGAAAAAGTATGTATCACTAGAACAGTCTAGCTAGTGACCTTCCCAGTGACCTGACCCAAAGGTGAATTTACGAGGTCATATTTAAGTCTCGCCCTAGAGCTATACGCGGGACTCGCCTAACCAGAGCCAATATTTATAAATGTCAACTCTTTTAGTAAGAGATTGAAGATAATTACTTGAAGTGCATTTAAGTCTCTCCTTGATCACGGAAGATACTTGACCCTCATTTATTATTGTATTGAAGGCCCATTCCTATTTACATATATAATATCTTTGGGTATACTTTCCTATTTTTACATAATTAATACTAGACTCTCACTGTTGAGTTGTTCTAGTACCAGTAACATTATTCCGAAGTAAGAATAATATATATATTTGTCACTATTACCGGATCTACCTTTATGATCTCTATAATTATTATCCACCCATGCTTCTTAAATAAAACCTTCATATATGTTCCTGATTGTGTTGTTATTGAGTACCATATTGACCTATTGAATACCATTTATATTGCATATAGAAGCTACTCGGTACAGTTGGTCAAGGATGAAAGTATACAGTTTTTCGTCTGCTATAGCCACACATGGTTTGTCATGTTGGCAGCCATGACAGCCTTTCCACTAGCCCAAACCATCCCAACACACATGGGGTTTATTATATTGATACATTAATTAATATACGGAGTGCTTCAAAAAAGCGTTTCCATAAATATCAAAAGTTAGAGAATTATTCATAAACCTTCAGGGTGACTAAATACTGTTATGGAGATAGCAAAACAAAGCTGGGGGCATACGCTGGAACAGCGTGTAGCCGCGGCGCTCGCCTCCGTTTCATTGCCCTTTGGATCACATATAATCCAGTCTTGGAGATGAAAGTGAAATATCAATATTTACCTACTTATTAATTAACAAGTATTATTAAATTCCTCTTTCTACTCATTATTTATTATGAATGTTATAATGTTAAGTGTATATCGTAATATCTTTTATAGCCACTCCATATTCGTCTACTTTAGATACACAAAAATCTAATTCCTAAACGTGGACGTAAGGAAGCCTGTGTGTTCAATAGGGTAATAATTGACCCAGCAATTTTACTCATCTTGCGAGCGCCATTGCTTTATGAGTTAGTCCTCGAAGCATAATGAGGCTTTACTTGTGATTTTTATTTATTTATTTATTTATTATTATTATTTTTATTTTTATCAGCAAAACACCTGCAAACCAACTGCAACATTGATATCACCATACCCTACATTATTAGCCACATATTACCTCGTGTGAAAATGGACCTGTATTCCACTGAAATATCGTATATAGGTAGACGTTTTGATTTTCGTTTTCACTCTCGCATTTCTTGTATATCTATCAATAACATTAAGTGTTTAATATCTCCGAAGTGATATTCACGTCAAAGATTATAGAGCAATATATTCATATTTCCGTCTGAAAACTAAGTCCAGGAACGCGTTTTTAACCACCCTGTATAAGGTTGGCGGGCTCTGAGATATGGCTACCAGGGCTGCCAACATGAGAAACTATGTGTGGCTATAGAAGACGAAAAACTGTATACTTTCATCCTTGACCAACTGTACAGTACGTCCCTGTCAAGTATAT
>JAGKTK010052637.1:0-11472 GCA_018397895.1 Paralithodes camtschaticus
AATAAAATTACTAAGAATTAATATTTCAGAAGCCATAATATATACAAAGACCACGCCTTTCCTCATGTTTCTGAACCCAAGCTATTCGAGAGGTTATGATATCTATATCTTTTTGAAGAATGTTTATGTTATAGCTAGCTTTAAATAAGGCAATAATATTGTTAATAAGAAATCCACCTTTTAGGTAAGTCATGTTATACCTGATGAGTGGGTTATGCAGTGTCATTAATCTTTTTAGATATCTTGCTTGAGTCAGTGCAGTATGATGTTTTAATAATAACTGATCACAAGCTGGACAGGTGAACACGAATACATCCCTCAACTCACCATAAACAACACACCCCTAACACATACACACACACCCAAAATCCTAGGAGTAACATATGATACTCATATGACATTCAAACAGCACACCACAAACATTAAAAAGAAACTGACACCCAGACTTAACGCCCTCAGGTCACTTGCTCACACAAAATTTGGACACAACAAAGAAACTACCACCACAGTATATAAACAATACATAAGATCAGTGATGGAATACGCAAGCCCAGCCTGGGCTTCTAACCTAGCTGAAACACATCATAAGACCTTACAGACTATTCAAAACAAAGCCCTGAAGATCATTACAGGCTGCACAGCTACTGCACCCACAGATCACCTACATCAAGAAACCAAAATCCTCAAAGTCAAAGACCATCTGGACATGAGAGGCACTCAATTCCTGGCAGCAGCCTCCACGAACCAAGACCACCCACTAAACTACATGGCAACACACCCACAGACACCAAGAAATATCAAAACAACACCCAGCACACGGTATCACACACAATTATTGTCCTCTCTCCCTCCCTGCCCACCCCGAACCAACTTCCAGAAGCACATCCATACTCATATCTCTCACCGATCCATCCACTCACTCACAGACAACACGCAGCTGCATGCACGACCTCCCGAAATCCATCCTTCCGAATCCTCCCTTCCTCGCGAGGACAGAGTCCACCTGGCCAGGCTGAGATGCGGACACCATCCAGCTCTCCTGAGCTATCAGAAGAGACTGGATGACTCCGTTGTCGACACCTGCCCGGGATGTAACACAGCACCCCATACCATTAAACACATCATAGAAGATTGCATTTCACACAACCACTTACGCCAACAACACAATCTACACTCAATGAGAGCTCTGTGGGAAAGCCCGATCGTGGCCATGGCCTTTCTCAGGGACTCGGGGCTGTTCGGCCAGGCAGCTTAGGGAACAACAAGAAGAGAGAGACTAGAGTGGCCGCAGTGCAACAGCAGCCTAAGTCCCCTTCTACCCCAGGCCCTTATAATAACAAAGCGGCCAGCACAGAGAGCATCTCTTGTTGAAGGGCCCTTCATGAGATCCATACCTGGATGCCCTTCTTCCATCCAGAATACCTCCCAGTGACAACTCAACCATAGTTGTGACCATTACAGCTAAAATCACTGGAAGTCAGGTTGGGGTGGTGAATAGTATTGACTACACTACCACCTAGATGTCCGAGCTTTGGCCAACCTGTTCCTCTGCCTGCCTGCGCCAAGGACGTGGACAGCGGTGATGAGCCACAGATAAGTTTAACTAGGTGGAGTACCAAAACCAGATAATAGTCCCGAGTAGATTGAGAGCCAGGAACCTACTGTGAAAGGGAGGTTTGCCAGGGAATCGTGTTTATCACGTTGTCCATTATACAATAGTTTGTGTTGTGCTTGGGCTGACATATACTTTTGTATATGTAATAAATACTATTCTATCTCGGTATTCCCATGCTTTGGCTGGAAAGACAAAATGATAGATCCGCTTGTTTCTACAGGGGCGGATTTATAGGTATTGGACTGCTTGTGCTTTGACCATTATGATCCCGTATAAATCAACTCAAGTGACTTCTCCTCCTAACTCAAGAAAGCATCTCGCTACATGTGTATCTGCCAGGACCTGTAGGCCAGCAACCACACAAAGAAATTCTACCTACCTAATGCCACAACACCAGGGAGCTATGGGGCCTGTCCAGCCACCAACCAGATGTCGATGAGGAAATCAAGACTAAGAAGAAAGTGTTAGCTTAGTTGAGGCTGTATTAACTTGTTCGGCCTCGCTTGTTGAGGACCAAAACACATAATAGTCTATCCTAGCGCTCTGATATTTTGTACGTTATTCTTCTATGGGCAATTCCGTATGTAATATAATTCAGAACTAGACTACACGCACCCAGTGATACACGTAAAATAAAATCAACAAAGTGACACCCTTTCCTTTTTTCCTTTAGTGACCCCTATCATCGACATTTTCTATAAAGACTGAGTGAACTCAATCTGTGTGTGCGCGACCGAGATGACTGAAGACTCCGCGTTTGAGAGTACTTCCTTTATGCTATTAATTATGTATAATTATAACTTCTGCATTCAAAGTGAATCACATATGCTTGTTTAAGTATATTGCTATTGAAGAGGATTTCACTATTTATGTATGCATATTTGATTATTCATGTGCGTATTAGCCAATACAATTCAAAGCCATATTATTATATCTTGTGTTAATGAATAATTGTTTAGATGTTATCCTGTGTTGTCCTTGTCCTGTTGCATGCCTATATTTATATATTATATTACCTTCATTCTTGGCCCAGTTAAAAAGAGCCTATAATCAGTGTTTCACAGACCCAGTAAAAATCCCGGTATTACACCTATCTTGTTAACCCTAACTTGTCCGGGGGAGGTAGTCTTGCATACTCTCTGTTCCCCTCCATTTGTTTTAACATTTTATTACTTTCGCCCCATTAGCTCGATGATCATAAGACGTTTCGTCTCATTCAGGTATTGATTTTTTTTTCTGGGTGAGCAATAACGAGACTACAATTTGAAGAGAAACCGATAGACAATTTAGGAGAAACCGAGGGATAGATTTTACCCCCTTGGTTCCTAGAGGGCCTTCCAACCCTTAACGGCTCGCTGGTGTAGTGACCAGCGTCTTGGACTTCCACCCAGAAGGCCCAGGATTGCGCCCACGCTCGGCGCAGTAAAGGTTTTTCACAAGCACTGAGTCGTTACCGTCCCTCATGAGCAAGGAGATGGGGTAGTAGTACACGACCCCAATGGAAATACGCCTAATCGGCCTTATTGAGCTAGCCTTAGCTGGTTTAGCATGCGCTAGCTTTAAGAACTATTATTATTATTATTATTATTATTATTATAAAATTGTCTGGTTGTAGCCAAAATTATGTGAAAAGACGTCCTCAGAGAATGAAGGGGTTAATGAAGATAAACTAATAATACTAATTATAGATACTGTGAATAAAGGGTGTTTTTACTTTGATAACGTAATATACTGTTAACAATCTAGGGTATAAAATGAGCATGGAAAAGGTATAGATGATAATTGGGTATATCGATAGTAATTTAACTTTCTAACTTGTAGACAATGAGTATATTAATATCACTACCTTTTAATGGGTAGATTTTAATGGACATTTTATATACCCATTTCATGCCCATGATATTAGAGAGTGACCAATGTAAACAGCAAACAAATCTGACCAAAAGTATCCTAAATTGCAGGCTCGCTATCACTCTCTTGGAAAATATGAACATCTGGATGCGGCGAAACGCATAATAATCACCGAACTACACTGTATAACCAGAACGTATATTTGTAAACAAAAGGTACACATAAAGAGTGTTCTTCGGTTTACCTATTCATGTTACAACACAAAAACGATTGAAACACTTACACAAAACACTTATGTTAAAAGTAAGCGTTTATTTTTAGAGTAGTGGGTCAAGAAAGAGGAAAAAATTAACACTATGGCGAATTTAAAGGGTTGAGTTTCATTTTACTTAGACTGAAATGGTCCGCACATATAAATTATAATTGAATATCAAATACCGGGACTGTAACTCACTTTAAATTACCATAGAATAATTATGCTGTATAAAGATCTTGTATTAGCTGATAAAGATTGGTAGACAAATGGCTACCACTAGAACACTGTTGGGAGGTTGGTTAGTTGGATGGTGTTTTTTGAACGGCCACTTGGAACGCACTCAACAGAGAAGGGAATAATGATGAATGGGTTTAAATCATGATAATAAGCTCAGCTGTTTGTCTGTCAGTCGGATGAAGTCGCGATGATGAGAGCTGGTGAAAAGCCGGCACTTGGATCGCGGCGAAATCATGAGTGGAGGTGTTGATAGGATGAAGTATTGTCTAGCTCTGACGCGCGGCGTCTCGCTAGACTCGTCGTCACCTGCTAATTAGCGGATACTGCTAAGTCTATAGCGGATGTTTAGCGGTAAATATCGTACCACATTTTTAATATTACGACATAGTTATATGACAATCGTCAAATAGTTATTCCTAAAGACTCATAAATACTATACTTTCGTATAATAGGCCTTATTTAACTTATCAAGCTTATAAACAAGTATGATATGGTATTATACATAGAAAACGTATGTTGATTCACTATCGTGAATCAACGATACACTCCCCCACCCTACACAATACCTGAACCACATCTTATACCTAGAGCTGCCCAGAAACAATCTTGTGTCGCCACATGTCAATGGCGCCATGAGCAGGACGTCTGGGTCTAGTCCCGATCCGAGGGGGATCCCCAACAGGTTGTGGTGGATCGACAAAGGTAGCATCCTCAGATCCAGCATCATCAGGTGGAGCTTCTTCGTGTGCAGAAGAGCCGAGCTCCATAAGCGTACAGTCGTGCGACTGGACGAACTGTAGTCCCAGTAGCTGTCCTGAGCAGCGCCACTCGCCCTACTGAGCCTTCGCCCTCATACACCTCCACTACGCGGCCTAACTTCCAATACAATCGAGGATTTTCATCATGGATGAATACTACATCGCCTACAGAGGGTGCCGATGGATGACCAGCAATCTTAGATGTCCTCGCACGCAGTGCCAATAAGTAGTCATTAATCCATCTCTTTTTAAAATCACTGATAACCTTTGAAATGTACTGGTATTGTGACGTTAACCACTCCGTTAGAACCGCATGGCTTGTCCTACAGTGACTCGCTAGGATCGCCAGGGCAGTGGATGGGGCTACAGTTTATGTATTAGAGTGTGCTTTATTTCATATGAAAGCTCGTGTCATGGGCAGTCCAGAAAGGCTCTTTGTTTTCACCCATGTCAAGGCTTTATATATTTAATTGTAAAGTATATGTTTCATCATTAACTAGTAATGATGGGATCTGGGAGAGAGAGTAGAACAGAGTGAGAGGGAGCGCGCAGTGTTTTTGTCCCGCTCGATGACGTCACGGCTGGCTGCCTCGTGGGGGTTGGTTGAGAGAGGTCCTTCCCATGCTGTTAGCTCCCTTGCTAGTGGCTAGAGGACTTGTAACCGCTTTTTTCCCACGCGGCTCGAGCTAGTGCGAGTATATATACAGTTCCTCGCCACTCTCTCCCTCAGATCTGGTTTCTAGAACGCACCCATCTTTTTCCCTTGCTATCTGTCCCCTGATCCGCACCTGAGAATCTTTTCCTCTGCCTACCTCTCTCTTTTTCATATCTTTCACCACCTTTTTATTAATATTATACCCCCTCTGGTTAACTCTGCAAAATCAGCTTAATGCTGGCCAGTTGTATTGTGCGTTAAGGTCTGATATAACCCATGTATGTTAGTTGTTAAGATAAGTGGATCACGAAGCATTGGTTGGCATTTATATTGTTTAAGTACCGCGTCCTAGCGTCCTATAATTATTAGTGTTCTGCTGGATTAGATAATGCTAGACTAGGAGTCTGATATTATAAGGTATTGTTTCCTATGAGTGCTGGCTTTAGTTAAAAGCTTCACGACATACCTGAGAACTGGAGTTGATTGAGTAAATTCTAGTCTGTGTGCCATTGAGAGTAGAGCATGCACGAATGAGGGCTTTTTGCCTATACCATTCTGCACTGTTCTAAGCTCGTTGTTTGTCTTTGAGGTACGCCAGAACGCTTAATACTTCGGTATTAAGGTTTCTCAAGAGAGCTACCCTTCCCTATAACGTAATATTTGACGCACAGACTTGAGATTTGCACTAGGCTATGCGGCATGCCATGCGCACCAGTATCTCGTATCATTGACTCTAGCTAGACTTTATCAGTCACCGTAGACATTAAGTATATTAACCTAATCACTCTTTTTATGCATACCCATTTATTATTACACAAGCATTTCGCAGCCTAGTTTGATGTATGGAGACACAAACGACTTAGGCTCTTTTTGTTGATAGGAATACTGCATTGTCGTGGCGATTATTATTGTTGTAGTGTTTAGGATATTCTTGGCTCCGACGGCATTATATATTCTGCCTTTTTGTGTGCATAGCCTGCACGAGCATTGTTCCGCTGCCTGCCTTTTTGGGTTCCATTTCCGATACGAGCATCATTATAGCATCTAACATTTAAAGATTCCTTGTTAGTGTTGAAGGACTTTAGTGCACTTTCTTTCATGCAGGAGTGCCTGACATTTATTGATTAAAGTAACGTAAGCTGTAACTTCTCTTACCACCTTACTTTGCACACCATGACCAAGCACCTTCGGTTATAGGTAGTAATAGGCTGTTTTCACATAACATTAAGCCTAGAGTAGACGCACATTTATTGAGAGTTTGATAGCCTATTATTGCATATAGAACTCTGTAGAGTATTTGTGTTCTTTGTTCACTGGGAATATACATCAGAGGTTGGATCTAGCGCTTTCCGTTGTAGCATTTATGCCATTACTAGTCCAATGAATAAGAGCCCTGATATATTTAAACCCCAGTCGTAACAAATGGCGACCTTACCTAGGATTTGGTGAACCTACATTTATTGTTTTGGAGAATATTTTGCGGGGATCAGCAAGAATATTTTTTTTTCGCAACATAGTATAGCCCTTGAGTATTTCCGAGAATTTTTGTGTGTATATTGAGGTATAAGAGTTTGGGGTACTTCTTTTCTGAATATTGTGGTGAGAAATTTTTGTGAGCATCATGTCTTATACCGGGTCAGAGGAGAATGGAGACACAGTACGTAATGTCGAAACTGAGGAACAGCAGCATGATGAAAGGGTTAATCGGGTGAACTGTGAGGAGGATGCTAGGATATTTTTTCAATGGCCTGTTACTGCCGAGCGGTTGGAGGGTATGGATCGGTACGGTCTTCAATGCCTGGCCACAGCTATCGGTCATGCGGTTACTAGCAGCATGACCAAGGATAACTTGATAACGTGTGTACTGGGCAGGGTGACTGGTGAGCGAGATGGGTTGAGTGCTCAGAGCCCTTCGGCCATGCTTCCCCTACACTCGACTCCCAGCCATCCCAGTAGTTTGCCGACCTCGGGTACGCTTCCGCAGTTGGGTGGTGACTGGCAGGGTGGGTTGCCCCTGGGGGGACCACCGGTAATTTCAAACATTGTAGCACCTTCACCTTCTCAAGGGTTATCTCCAGAATTATTGCTTCAGCTCGAATTAGCTAAGATCGAAGAGAGAAAGGCTATCAGGGCAGGTGAGCTTCAGCAGCAAATAGAGCTAGCAAAAATCCAAGCTGAGTCGACTAGGTACTGTTCCGACATGGACGTAGAGAAGTCGCGAGTAGAGGCAACGGGACAGCGACTTGGGGCTGGTAACCGTGTTCATGAGCAGTCTCTCTCGCACTTATTGAAACTGGTTCCGGTGTTTGATGAGAGTGGTGTAACAGAATTTTTCACACGCTTTGAGAAGAAGTGCCAGGAACACCAGTGGCCAGAGAATAAGTGGGCAGCCCTTGTTTCCTCTAGACTTGTGGGCAAGGGACTCAGGGGTTATGATGCATTGCCGATAGAGTCGTGTATTATCTACGAGGAACTCAAGGAGGCTGTCCTGAGAGCATACGAACTACAACCAGAGACGTACAGGTTGAAGTTCCGGGGTGTTACCAAGGGTCGGGAGAGCACCTTTTTGGAGCATGCCCGGGAGCTGTCCGATGCTTTTGGGAATTGGCTGAGGTCAGAGAAAGCTACTACGTTTGACGACATTAAACAGTTGGTGCTTTTAGAGCAGTTTTTCAAATTCACGGGCGGCGACCTGACGTTAAACCTTAAAGAAAAGCAACCAAAAACTCTACAGGAGGCAGCTGAGATGGCTGACCTCCGGCTATCACTAATTCGTGGGTGCGGGTCTGCCCAGCGTAGTGAGGCAGGTAACAAGGGGCGTGACACCCCACCCCCCCGGAGTTAGTGATATACCTTATGCAAACAAGTACAAGAGCCATGATACCAAGACTGACCACAAGACTAGCACCGTCCCATTTAAGAAGGGGCTGGGCCCTTCCCAGTACCAAGGGAAGCCCAAAGGGGAGTTGGAGTGTTATCATTGTCATGAAAAGGGGCACTTTGCAAGAGTCTGTCCTAGCAAACCACCTACAGCAGCTGTGTCTTTGGCCTGCAACATTGGTGTGTCTCCGAAGTCATCTGAGTTTGCCCGGGGCAGTTCGTCAGAGGCTGAGGCACAGCCAATGCAGAAGCACCTGGGAGGCTCGAACCCTGCTCAGGATGTTTTTTGCGACCATAGAGGGCGGGGTTGCGTGATGTGGGCGGGGCGCAAGCATGGAGTAGAGGTCTTGCGTGATACAGGTGCTTCCCAGACTCTGATGAAAAACTTGACTGGATACCCTATAAACGCGGCTCGGGTGGTGGTGGTGCAGGGTATTAATGCAACTCGGTCATACCCGCTGGTGCGGTTGGAGTTGGAGGTGGATGGTGTGGCACGTGAATTGGATGTCGGGATTGTGGAGAAACTGCCAGTGGAGGGCGTCGACCTTCTTCTCGGCAACGACTTTGCAATGCCCGCTTCTGAGGTTCTACCCTTAGTCGTTGCCGAGAGGCCGGCCGACGTGAGTAGGGAAGAGCAAGAGTGGGTCGAGCGGTGCCAGACACAACCCATGGCGTGTGTTGTCACCCGAGCTCGGGCAGCTAAAGTGTCACAGCCTAGTCCTCCGTCTTCAGACCAGCGGAGGAACGATCAACAGGAGGAGGCTAAAGCTGGAGTTGGTTTTAAGAGTTTTGACTCGGCGGCTCTCCTGGGTGATTCAGTATTAGCACCATTACTTAATTCTGGAGTAGCCCCTGGGCCTGTCATCGAGAGTGACGAGGCTGGGCATGACGAGTCTCCACGACAGCAACGTTATGTAAATCGAGAGAGACAGAGGGAGCAGCCCAGTATCGGGGAAGGTCATGCATTGCTCTGGGAGCAGTTAGATCGCTTGGCACCCTCAGATATACGTTGGTTGCAACTAGAGGACCCTGAGCTCCAAATGTGTGCTAATGGAGCTGTAGAGCTCGACGAGGACGGCGATGCACAGCCAGGAGATTTTTTTTTATTTAGAAGGCATCCACTATAGGCGTTTTCAAGACCCTAAACGTAGTTGGCAAGAGGGGTCCGGAGTAGTGGACCAGTTGGTGATGCCACGGGAGTGCAGGGATAGCCTACTGAGGTTGGCGCATGACATACCACTGGCAGGACATCTAGGGGTGAGAAAAACGGTGGCGGCTTTAGAAAAATTGTTTTGGTGGCCGGGGTTGAAGGGGCAGGTGGTAACCTGGATAGCAAGGTGTCATACGTGCCAGAGGATTGGAAAACCTAACCAAACAATTCCGAGAGCCCCGTTGCACCCCATTCCTGTCAGTGGACCGCCCTTCAGTAAGGTCATCATTGATATGGTCGGACCCCTAACCCCTACTATTGCCGGTAATAAATTTTTATTAACTATCATGGATGTGGCCACTCGTTATCCTGATGCATATCCAATGAGAAATGGCACGGCGAAAACTGTTGTCCGGAACCTGCTCTTGTATTGCTCACGGTATGGTTACCCGCAAGAGGTTTTTGTTCGCGGCAAGAGAAGTACCTGGAGAGAGTCTCGGTTTGAGCGGGCTAAAGAGGTGTGCGGGTTTGTGGTGGATGGCAGTACTTACCGTTGCAACGTGATGCCATATGGTCTGAAAAATGCACCGGCCACTTTCCAGAGCTTAATGAACGACATCGTAGCAGACATCCCAAACTGTACTGTCTACCTTGATGACGTGATCATTTATGACAACGATTTCCAAAGTCACTGTGAGCACATAGAAGCCTTATTTAGTCAACTTAGTAAAGCAGGCTTGGTGGTTAATCTGGGCAAGTGTGACTTTGTGCAAGCCACGGTGCAGTATCTGGGGTTTGTGGTTGGGTTAGGGCAGGTGAGCCCGCCCCAACAGAAGATACAGGCTATCGACTTGTTCCCCAGGCCGACCACCAAGCGGCAGATCATGAGATTTTTGGGCATGATTGGGTATTACCGCCGCTTTATAAGAGGTTATTCTACTGTGTTAGCTCCTTTGACAGATCTACTAGCTAAAGATAAAAAGTTCCGCTGGGTACCTGAGTGTGAGCAGGTGTTTCGAGTAGTTAAACACCTTTTATGCACTCACCCTATCCTCAGGGCCCCGGACTTTGAACGACCATTTCAGTTGGCGACTGATGCCAGCGGAGTAGGGGCTAGTGCCGTACTTTTGCAGACAGACGAGGAAGGTCTTGAGCATCCAGTCAGTTTCTTTTCAAAGAAATTTAATTCAGCACAGAAAAACTATTCGGTTGTTGAAAAGGAACTGCTGGCAATCGTGTTAGCGCTCAGACACTTTGAGGTCTACGTTCCTGCCTATGGGCCAGTCGTGGTAGTGTATACCGACCACCACCTGCTTAAATTCTTCAATCAATTCCACAACCGGAATATGAGGCTGACCAGATGGTCGCTCATGTTGCAAGAGTACAACTTAGACATTCGCCATATTGCCGGTTGTGAGAATGTGATTGCGGACTGTTTGTCGCGGGTGGAGGATCCGGGGTAGGCTACCACAGTATATTGGTATAGCCTCCTGTCTTGGCTCGCGGTGTATTTTTGCGCTGGTGCTTGTTGGCTCGCGTGTGTAGCATCAGCGTAGGGTCGCAGGGCAGGAGTTGTTGGCTTTGATTCGAAGAAAATTAGGCTACATCTATAGTAGCCGCCAAAAACAACATTAAAATAAAATATGAAAAAATTAAATAAAAACCCTTTTCTTTTTGATAATTAATTTTAAGATAATATTGTAGCTGAGTACTGAGTGCAGATGATTTTCCCTCAGTAGGCTGTGCTTCTTAAAGCTCGCTCTGGGAGCACAATTTTATGAATTAATGTATTATATTTGGGAAGGGTGATAAGATTTTTTTTTCTATATTAGATTCATGTTGTATTTTTTTGAGGAGACTGAGCTTGCATTCCATGATGGCAGAGTGGTTAGGAGTGGCAGATTCTAGCGACATTCTGCCTGTTCAGATATGGGCTCATGGTTGAGTGTCCCATATCTTGGGGGGGGTGTGACGCCTCCCGGCGCTGGCAGAATGGTTGCGTGGGGCATTGCAGCTCGCTAGCGCTCGCCAGGATGGGGGGATAGGCTACAGTTGTCCTAGAATGATCTG
>JAGKTK010052638.1:0-11472 GCA_018397895.1 Paralithodes camtschaticus
GCATTAACCCCTTATTAGCGGCTCACCACATAAGTCGAGTTAAAAAAATCTGGACTAACTAGCGGCGCTCGACATAACTCGAGTGGCAATTTCAGCACGTAATGTTGCTGAGAGAGAGAGACAAGTGGTGGCAGGAGACTAGCGAGCGTATGACTGCTCCAGACCACCGCGGCGAACCTACTGACACGAATCTCAGCTCCCTCCATCCTCTCTCACTCGCTACATACTCAATTATATGGGGAAAGTACCGAATTACTTGCTTTTTGCACTCGCGTTGCACGGTTATTGCAAGAAAACTATCCATCATACAAGGATCGTTATGGTGTCATTCGAAAGCTCTGTTCATGCCCTTTCAGGGATAGATACTTGTTTTACGTTCTGGGTCTTATTTAGGCATGAAAATGATCACGTAAACAGCCCTATTTTGGCTAAAAACACCCCGCTGGGCGGTACATATAAATAAACCGCAGAGGCCGCTCGTTATGTGTTAAAATTATTTATTAAAAAGAAAGTTTTTATTTAATTTTTCATATTTTATTTTAATGTTGTTTTTGGCGGCTACTATAGATGTAGCCTAATTTTCTTCTAATCAAAGCCAACAACTCCTGCCCTGCGACCCTACGCTGATGCTACACACGCGAGCCAACAGGCACCAGTGCAAAAATACACCACGAGCCAAGACAGGAGGCTATACCAACATACTGTGGTCGCCTACCCCGGATCCTCCACCCGCGACAGACAGTCCGCAATCACATTCTCACAACCGGCAATATGGCGAATGTCTAAGTTGTACTCTTGCAACATGAGCGACCATCTGGTCAGCCTCATATTCTGGTTGTGGAATTGATTGAGGAATTTAAGCGGGTGGTGGTCGGTATACACTCCCACGGCTGGCCCATATGCAGGAACATAGACCTCAAAGTGTCTGAGCGCTAACACGATTGCCAGCAGTTCCCTTTCAACAACCGAATAGTTTTTCTGTGCTGAATTAAATTTCTTTGAAAAGAAACTGACTGGATGCTCAAGACCTTCCTCGTCTGTCTGCAAAAGTATGGCACCAGCCTCTACTCCGCTGGCATCAGTCGCCAACTGAAATTGTCGTTCAAAGTCCGGGGCCCTGAGGATAGGGTGAGTGTATAAAAGGTGTTTAACTACTCGAAACGCCTGCTCACACTCAGGTGCCCAGCGGAACTTTTTATCTTTAGCTAGTAGATCTGTCAAAGGAGCTAACACAGTAGAATAGCCTCTTATAAAGCGGTGGTAATACCCAATCATGCCCAAAAATCTCATGATCTGCCGCTTGGTGGTCGGCCTGGGGAACAAGTCGATAGCCTGTATCTTCTGTTGGGGCGGGCTCACCTGCCCTAACCCAACCACAAACCCCAGATACTGCACCGTGGCTTGCACAAAGTCACACTTGCCCAGATTAACCACCAAGCCTGCTTTTCTAAGTTGACTAAATAAGGCTTCTATGTGCTCACAGTGACTTTGGAAATCGTTGTCATAAATGATCACGTCATCAAGGTAGACAGTACAGTTTGGGATGTCTGCTACGATGTCGTTCATTAAGCTCTGGAAAGTGGCCGGTGCATTTTTCAGACCATAATTATGGCATCACGTTGCAACGGTAAGTACTGCCATCCACCACAAACCCGCACACCTCTTTAGCCCGCTCAGACAGTGGTACTTGCCAGTATCCTTTGACGAGGTCTACCTTGGTCAAGTACCTTGCTTTCCCGATCTTATCCACACTGTCATCCACCCGGGGAAGAGGATATGCATTGGTGGGGGTCAACCCGTTCAACCGCCTAAAGTCAATGCAGAACCGAACTTTTCCATCAGGTTTGGGCTGCAGAGTGACAGGAGAAGTCCACCGTACTGCCCCCTTCTCGATCAAGCCTCTCGCCAGCATATACTCCAGCTCATCCCTGAGCGCTGGGAGTTTAATGGGTGGCACCTGATAAGGTATCGACTTGAAGGGGGGGTGCTCTCCTACGTCGACATCATGCACCGCTTGAGTAGTGAGGCCTGGGTGCTCGGCAAATACAGTGGGGTATGAATCGAACAGGCGCTGCACTGCCACCTGCTGTTCCTCCGGCAGGTGCGCCAGAGCATCGTGCGCACATTGGCTCGAATTCCCCGCCCACTGATCAGCCGAGACATGACAATCCCAGTTATCATCCACCTGATCATTGCTGGCCCCCTCTCCTTCTCCACCATGACCGCGGCAGGTCAACACAGGGACAGCTAGTGACTCAGGTGGGCGCCTCACATACTCCTTCAACAAATTAATGTGGCATAGTTGGTTACGCTTCTTCCGGTCTGGAGTGGCAACTAGGTAATCTAGATCGGAGATCTTTGACACCACCCGATAAGGCCCAGCGTACTTGGCAGCCAGAGGATGACCTGACAAAGGCAACAGGACCAACACCTCTTGACCTACCTGAAACTCCCGAAGTTTCGCCTTAGTATCGTACCTGTCCTTCATACGGGCCTTCGAACTCGCCAAATTACGCCCTGCCAGCTCCAGACTTCTAAGCATTCTCTCCCTGCTCTCGAGGACATATCTCAACATAGAACATGGCTTAGCGGTACCCTCCCAAATCTCCTTCACCATGTGGAGAGGGCCCCTCTCCTGATGCCCGAAAACAAGCTCATTCGGACGGAAACCGAGACTCTCTCCAGGTACTTCTCGTGCCGCGAACAAAACATATGGCAGACCAAGGTCCCAATCCTTTCCGTTCTCTGCGCAGTAACATCGAAGCATGCTTTTCAGCGTGGCGTGCCACCTCTCCAACACCCCTTGACTCTCCGGGTGATACGCAGAAGAGACGACAGTGCTGATGCCATGCTGAATCATAGTTTGTTTGAACAGATTAGATGTAAAATTAGAACCTTGGTCCGATTGCACCTCTTGCGGGTAACCATACCGCGAGCAATACAAGAGCAGGTTCCGGACAACAGTTTTCGCCGTGCCATTTCTCATTGGATATGCATCAGGATAACGAGTGGCCACATCCATGATAGTTAATAGAAATTTATTACCGGCACTGGTAGGGGGTAGGGGTCCGACCATATCAATGATGACCTTACTGAAGGGCGGTCCACTGACAGGAATGGGGTGCAACGGGGCTCTCGGAATTGTTTGGTTAGGTTTTCCAACCCTCTGGCACGTATGACACCTTGCTATCCAGGTTACCACCTGCCCCTTCAACCCCGGCCACCAAAAGAATTTTTATAAAGCCGCCACCGTTTTTCTCACCCCTAGATGTCCTGCCAGTGGTATGTCATGCGCCAACCTCAGTAGGCTATCCCTGCACTCCCGTGGCACCACCAACTGGTCCACTACTCCGGACCCCTCTTGCCAACTACGCTTAGGGTCTTGAAAACGCCTATAGAGGATGCGTTCTAAATACAAAAAATCTCCTGGCTGTGCATCGCCGTCCTCGTCGAGCTCTACAGCTCCATTAGCACACGTTTGGAGCTCAGGGTCCTCTAGTTGCAACCGACGTATATCTGAGGGTGCCAAGCGATCTAACTGCTCCCGGAGCAATGCATGACCTTCCCCGATACTGGGCTGCTCCCTCTGTCTCTCTCGATGTACATAACGTTGCTGTCGTGGAGTCTCGTCATGCCCAGCCTCGTCACTCTCGATGACAGACCCAGGGGCTACTCCAGAATTAAGTAATGGTGCTAATACTGAATCACCCTCCAGCTTTAGCCTCCTCCTGTTGATCATTCCTCCGCTGGTCTGAAGACGGAGGACTAGGCTGTGACACTATAGCTGCCCAAGCTCGGGTGACAACACACGCCATGGGTTGTGTCTGGCACCGCTCGACCCACTCTTGCTCTTCCCTACTCACATCGGCCGGCCTCTCGGCAACGACTAAGGATAGAACCTCAGAAGCGGGCATTGCAAAGTCGTTACCGAGAAGAAGGTCGACGCCCTCCACTGGCAGTTTCTCCACAATCCCGACATCCAATTCACGTGCCACACCATCCACCTCCAACTCCAACCGCACCAGCGGGTATGACCGAGTTGCATTAATACCCTGCACCACTACCACCCGAGCTGCGTTTATAGGGTAGCCAGTCAAGTTTTTCATCAGAGTCTGGGAAGCACCGGTATCACGCAAGACCTCTACTCCATGCTTGCACCCCGCCCACATCACGCAACCCCACCCTCTATGGTCGCAAAAAACATCCCGAGCAGGGTTCGAGCCTCCCAGGTGCTTCTGCATTGGCTGTGCCTCAGCCTCTGACGAACTGCCCCGAGCAAACTCAGACGACTTCGGAGACACACCAATGTTGCAGGCCAAAGACACAGCTGCTGTAGGTGGTTTGCTAGGACAGACTCATGCAAAGTGCCCCTTTTTATGACAATGATAACACTCCAACTCCCCTTTGGGCTTCCCTTGGTACTGGGAAGGGCCCGGCCCCTTCTTAAACGGGACAGTGCTAGTCTTGTGGTCAGTCTTGGTATCATGGCTCTTGTACTTGTTTGCATAAGGTATATCACTAACTCGGGGGGGTGGGGAGTCACGCCCCTTGTTACCTGCCTCACTACGCTGGGCAGACCCGCACCCACGAATTAGTGATAGCCGGAGGTCAGCCATCTCAGCTGCCTCCTGTAGAGTTTTTGGTTGCTTTTCTTTCAGGTTTAACGTCAGGTCGCCGCCCGTGCATTTGTAAAAATGCTCTAAAAGCACCAACTGTTTAATGTTGTCAAACGTAGTAGCTTTCTCCGACCTCAGCCAATTCCCAAAAGCATCGGACAGCTCCCGGGCATGTTCCAAAAAGGTGCTCTCCCGACCCTTGGTAACACCCCGGAACTTCAACCTGTACGTCTCTGGTTGTAGTTCGTATGCTCTCAGGACAGCCTCCTTGAGTTCCTCATAGATAATACACAACTCTATAGGCAATGCATCATAAGCCTTGAGTCCCTTGCCCACAAGTCTAGAGGAAACAAGGGCTGCCCACTTCTCCCCAGGCCACTGGTGTTCCTGGCACTTCTTCTCGAATCTCATGAAAAATTCGGTGACACCCGACTCATCAAATACAGGGACTAGCTTCAACAGGTGCGACAAAGACTGATCATGCCCACGATTCCCACCACCGAGACGTTGCCCTGTCGTTTCCACCCGAGTCTTCTCAAGATCGATATCTGCACAGTACCTGGTAGACTCAGCCTCCGACTGGGCTTTTATTCTCGCGAGTTCGAGATCAGTCTGTTGTTTAGCCTTAGCGAGTTCGAGATCAGCCTGTCGCTTAGCCTCTATCTTAGCGAGTTCGAGACGTTCCTCACGCTCAGCCTGCATCTCAAGCTGGAAGAGCATTTCTGTAGTGAAACCTTGAGGAGGAGGTGCAACTATTGGAGGCCCACCCAGCGATCCTAAACCACGCTGCCAGCGGCTATCGGCCTGCGGGAACGTACTAAACTCCGGCATCCTAGAGGTCCCGATGGGAGTAGAGTGGAGGGGGGGCTCGAGCAGAAGTCCCCGAGCACCCTCTCCACCCTGGACCTCACTAGCTGCCCCCAGTACGCAAGCCCTCAAATCGTTCTTCTTGATGCCATGAGCCACCTTAAGCCCCATGAGGGGAGCCAAACACTGTAGACCATTCTTGCTAATTCCCTCTAGTCGATCAGCTGTTATAGGCACCTCCAAAAACTTCTTTGCGGCCTCCTCACTAGTTACTAACCCCCCTGGCATCTGCCCATCAGAGCCTGCATCATTCCCTGAACCCTCAGTATGATCTGATTCGTCTCCCATGGTGTCCACCAAAAATTCTCACGTTTATAAAAAAAAAAAAAAAAGTACCCAAGCTCCTATGTAGCACTATTCACTTGCCAAAAATGTCTGAAGACTCTCAAGTGCTATACTACTTTACCAAAAAAAATCTAACGTGCCCACTATATTCCTCAATAAAACAAATGACCACAACAATCCTGCAATTATCTCTTAGTTTACAAGATCCTGAGCTAGGTCGCCATTTGTTACGATCCAGGTTCTCAAAGACACAGGGCTCTTCAACATTGGACTAGATAATGGCAAAAAGCAACAACGGTAACACTAGATCCAACCCCTGCCTTAAACACTGGAAAACAAAACACCATTACCGCCCCGAGTCGTGCCTGGACAACGAGGTATCCTATGACTCGGTAACTGGTGCACACACACTAGGCTGACGCTCAATGAAACAGCCTATTCTCAAACAGTAAAAGATTACTCGATTATGTTACACAAAGAAAAGATAGTTAACGTGATTAATTAACATTACGGTAGATACTCAAATAACTGGCACTCCTGTATTAAAGAAAGTGCAATGCTAGTCCTGCAACATCAACTGGAAACTTCTGAAATAAGTCTGATGCTGGGAAGATGTTCGTAAAGAATCTTGAACAATTATAATGCAGAATACGGGTCACAATAAATGCTAGGACATATAGTAATAATAAGCAGGCGAATAATAAAGACTGCGCAAAGGTAGTAATGCTCGACAACTAAAGAAATGCTTTGTGACACAACGCAACAGCCTACTCGGGTTGTGCAACTCAACAACAACCTCGGCTCAAAAGTGCAGTGAATAATAATGCTGCATACATATAATAATGGGGCTTATCTCTAACCAGTGTCTGCTCAGTTAATAAAGTCTAGCTGGGGTATCAAGGCAGGGCAACAATGGGCGAGCATGCGGCTCGTAGCCTAACGTTGTCCGAGGGTGGTATAATGAAGATTACGATATATGACGGGGATGCTCTCTTGATAAATCTAGGTCTCTAGTACCTAGCTCTATCCTGGCGATCCCTCAGAAGTCAACACAAAGAGGCAGCACTATGTTGTGAGGGATAGGCTATGGCCCTCTCACACCACAGCGCTGTGCTCGCAAAGTAAACCAACCCGAAGATAACTTAGGCTCCCACAGTACCTGTCGATGTCGTGCAGAGCTTAGCTAACACTGCACACATCGGAGACAACGACACAGTAACCTTACCCCTAGTCTAGCTTTAGATAACCAAGAAGAATCACTCAACACCTTGCAAGGGAGACATATACCGGTCTACAACCTTCCCGAGAGAGGACACATACGGAAAAGTCCGTCTCTCTAAACCTCAATAAAGCATAATACCTCCTTAACCTAATACATGGAAATATCTGAGAGATTCGCGTACAATACGACTGGTCGACGGTGAACGTGTATGCTGAAACCAGAAGGGATGTTGAGTTTAATAAAGATTAGAGAATGAGAAAGGAGAAGTCGAGAGAGAGAAATAGTATGCAAAGTAGCGAGTATGGGGGACAGAATTGCAAAGGATGTAGGCGATACGCGTGTCAGGCAAGCTCTGAGCTGGTAAAGAACACGAGGCAGCGACGGGAAGGGACTAGTTGACCACCCGTCTGCCAACGCCGTCAGCGCCCTAGCGAGCCGCGTCATAGCTCACCACGCTGCTGGGTGTACTCCTTCACACTCTCTCGCTCGCCTCCCACACAAGCAACATTTATATTATAGCGAATATAAAATATAAGGCGCGGCCAGAGACCAAAACAAAGACCACTTCTAGACTGTCTGTGGCAACACGACACTAATGAAATAAAGCAGATCATTCTAGGACAACTGTAGCCTATCCCCCCATCCTGGCGAGCGCTTGCGAGCTGCAATGCCCCACGCAACCATTCTGCTAACGCCGGGAGGCGTCACAGTAACCAAACATGCTGGAGAGTGATATAGCTGGGTAAGTTATAGTAAAATGTGAGACGGAGAAGGAAACAAAACAATAATACAAAGGGAATGAAAACGAAAGTAGATGAGTAGAAAATAGAATCAGGGCAGAAACTACTTAACCCTCCTGGCCCGGTTGTCATTTTAAAATGACACCACGAACTAAGGGCAGGAGCCCGGGTGTCATTTTAAAATCTGTAAGCTTGAAAGCCTATTCAGCTTGGTCTGAACGCTGTGCGTCCGACGCATGTCAACAAAGCCGATCATTACGTCACCGCACCTCCGAAAACAAGAAAGAGAAGATTCGTTTGTTATTGTATGTCTGTATGTCATTGTTTCAGTAGTGAAAAGATCGTCATATTGCTAACATCGCCTGCAAGTGCTCTCCACTGAAATCGTCATCACAACTGAACCAGTTGACATAGAGAGCTCTACTCAACGCCAGTCTACAGATTGGAAACCGCACTACATTTATAGATGAGTGGGAAATTTCTAGCAGTTAAACTGAACAAAAATACGGTAGCCTAGGCCTAGACGTTTTTCGGCCAGATCGCCCGGGTAGCCCACACTGTCATTTTGAGAGCCTGCCCGGGCCAGGAGGGTTAAAGAAGGGGTAATGGGGAAACTAAACTAAAGGAGAATGGAAGGCTAGGAGATGTAAAACACTTATGAAATGGTGTTATAGGTGGTTGTTACGGGGGGAAGGCAAACGACCATAAACAACGAGGCATGAATGTACACAATATGGATCGAGAGTGATGCAAGGGGAGAGAAACTAGTAAATGATGACCGAAAGTTAGGAAAAATGCGTAAAAATACAAGGGGAAAGAGGGAACAGATAAATGGATAGAAGATTAATAAAAGGAAAACACGCGATTGAGAAAGAAGAGAATGAGGACTATTAATATAAGAAGGGAATGAATGGTAAGACGAATACGGTTCCAGGTGTCTGGGGCTGGTGTAGGGGAAAGGATCGTAAATATTGAAGCATGGATGTAAACATATATGATCGGCAGTGATGAGAGGAAGAACTAAGTAGGGGATAACGCAAAGAAGGAACATTGCATGAAATAGAGAAGGGGGAACAAAATAATGAATTTTAGACCATTGCAGCTACTTTCACGATGGAAGTAAAGTAGGTTGGGGAAAAGGGTTCAAATACATTAAGATTTCGACATATGAATATTTCTTCCTGCAACTTGGGTAAGTGGTGATCGTATTTGAAAATAATTGGAAATGTTTTCAAGCAACAATCAAAAGCTGCATGCTATGCCGAGTTCTTCATCTTCAGCACCTCCTGCAACCAGTTCTTCTTCAGCAACACCGACAAGACGACTTGCATCCATTGTTGCAAAACCAGAGAACAATACCCAAGTCCACCATATTACACCATTCTCTCTGAAACCAACCCGATGACAGCATGCTTCCTCAGTAGCTCTACCCCAGACTCCACCCCCAGTCTCCCAGGAGACCCTTCACCCTTTCACAAATGCCTGCCTACTGTATCTGAACTCTTTCTTCTACCTGCCATTACAAAGCAAAAAAGACATAAGAAGCCTATCAGAAACAACAGCCAGGACGACCCTCTAGCCCAAGATACCCACAACACCAGGAGGAGATAAAGCTGGATACAAGCTCGCCACAAATAACCCTTCGATAGCTCACCAAGCTCATCATACTCACTGCATATTCTTAGTGAGGAAGTTGTACATATTCCGACATCCAGCGGGATGTATTCTGCTCACATTCCGGCCACTCACACAGTTCCAGCTTCTACACACTCATCACGTATTTTGGGTGAGGCAGCGGAACGTACTCCAATCACCACCGGGACATATTCCGCTCGCATCCAGGCACGTATTCTGGCAGACTGTGAGACGTATTCTGCTCATACTGTCCCAGACTCTTGCCATCAGCCGTCGACCCAGACCCAGGAGCAAGAATAGAAAAAGAAGAAGAAGAAGCAGCCCGACTATAACAAGAAACCTGTTCCTCTCTGCCCTCCTTTCACCCCTGTGAGAAAAAAGGCTTCCCTAGCCACTTTGACTATCACCCCTGGCAAAGACATATTGTTTTGAGTACCAGAGTTACCACAAATATTACAGTTTCCTGTTTCTGGGTTGCCTTTAACCCTTAACCGACGGTGACCGTCATATGACGGGAGAGAGAATATTGGCCACCCCTGCGGCGCCCTTCATATGACCGGTGCCATTTTGAGGGGATGATAGCCGGCCTCGGACCGCTCGCCACCACTATGTGGCTATCACTGACACATATTGTCTCATCTCCATCTCCCTACCTCTCTCAATAAGGAAAAATACCTCATTTTAGGGTATTTTTGCCTTCGGTTACACGATCGTTGCAAGAGAACCCATGGTCATAAAAGGATGATTCAGGTGTGATTGGAAAGCTCTATTATCGCCCTTTCACGGATATATAATTGTATTACGTTCTGGCTCTTGCTTATACATGAAAAAGAGCATGGAATGAAGCTCGTTTTCGGTAAATATACCTGCCCCGCACTACGGTGATGTAAACAAGCAATCCCGTTTTTTTGGAGTTAACATCACAGAAGTACAACAATACACACGCTATCTCTTTGCTACTTTGCTAAGTATACTTATATCTTAAAGTTACATTGATGACTGCAAACATGCACTGAAATATATGTATATTTATTTACCGTCAGAAAACCTCAAACACACCAGCATTCATTTCACTTCACTCCCAAACACCAAAACCTAAGTCTATACATCTTGTATGTACTAATGTTTCATTGGTATTGAATTGCCTTTCATTCATATATACACTGCTTTCCAATTACGGTGTTTCCTTTAATAAATAAACTATGTAAACTGTGCACATATATCTGATCTATGTATAATTTCTCCAAGTCAAATAAGGACCTACTATACCCATAATCGAGTACTCTATGAAGCCTGATATGATAGCCAGATACTCAGCATTGTTACTGCAAGTAAGAGCTGGTAGTGATAACAAAAAATACTTTCACTTTTAAATTCAATATTCAGATTCAGAATTGTATTGCCTTTATGACAATGGTTTTTCCTACATAGAAACACAATAGCATTAAAGACAAAAAAAGCAAACAAGATACTGTTAAGTAAAATTTCAGGAAATCTTTAAAATTAAGGTTTATAACATAGGAAATCATTATAGTGAGATATACAATGTGGATTTTATAATAGTCAGTGTACAGTGTTGTTATTATATAAAATATGTGATTACACTCAATAAACTCAATATATTGTAATTATAGCCGCAGGATTGAAATATGTACTTGATTTTCTTTGGTGTTTGTTAGTATTTTTGAAACATTATTGAAAACGCTTATGATTTAATAGGCAATTATGCAGGTGTTTCTTGAAGCTAACCAAATGTGCAATATTTTGTTCGTCATTGCCGTACTTTGGACCCCAAACCAAAACTGATTTTGTACCATGACTAGTATTAGTTCGAGGCACATTTTTATCATATTAGTTACAGTGGGCAGGGATAACATACTAATAAGGATGTATCATTTGGATGATACAAAACAGCCAAACAAAGTTCATAAATACACCTTATAATTACATACAAGCGTTACCCACTGCAGTTGTTATTGCATTGGTGCTGTACTTCCCCACACCATCATGCCATAATTAATTAAGCTAATCACAAAAGACTGAGTAATTATTTCACATGTCTCTTGGTTATAGTATTATGCTTTGTTCTATTCAGCTACACTCGGAT